>CAJUYI010009330.1:0-10124 GCA_910591695.1 Galerucella pusilla | reverse complement strand
AGATTTATCTTAGACACAATAAATCTATCTATCTATCTATCTATCTAATCCTACTGTTGAACGTAGGTTTTACCTGGTCATCGCCAAATATTTCTTCGGCGCCCGCTTCCCAGGGTCACCCAGGGTGATTCACTTTAGAAATATGAGCAATTTATATCACCAGGTTATAACAGATGACAAATGCCGGATGACCGATGGCAGACGGTAGTTGACAGATGACAGATATTGAATGACAGCAAAGACCAAGAAACTAAATACCAATAGATGCAGTTATACTAAACGCTTTATAACAGTTTTTCAATTAATATTGTCCAAAAGATCTTACCAATTTGTCGCCAGTGCATTTTCTTTGCTTCTAAATAAATTTCCTGCATTTTTCGCATGGTGTATTGACGAGGAAAAATCAGTAAAGTCTCCAATTTGTGCTGGTAAATGCATTGTAGCTTCAGATTGGCTGTTTAGAGCTCTAGAATTGGAATGAAAAAATTTCTAGATTAGTGATAAATGGGAGAAAGAAAATTCGTAACATTATGAAGATTTGACATGAATATAAAATTTAGTGACCAAAAATTGTTAGGGTCATAGAATTTTATCAATTAAGTTTCGACAAACTACTTTCCCTGTCCTCAGACGGGCCTGGGAGACGGGAGACGGGCCTGGGAGGTGAATCCCTGTCATGCGTCTTGCATTCGAACGGACCATAGCAATAAGTGAATGGTGAGTCAGTAAACAGGCACATCTCAGGCACCTAGCACCGTTCCCACCATTCCTATCCTATGAACCCAAAAACCTTTGTTTCTTCCAACGTTGGCTGAAGAGGCTCCGACAAGCATATAGCGGCCCACTTCTCTTGTGGGGAGAATGGTATATTATCAATCCTTTTTATTTCGCCGTAATTTCCGTTGTATAGAAAAACTTACTTTTTCCGTAGATTTTCATCATTTTGTAAAATCGGGCTGTCTTCTGAAAGAATGTTCTGAATAGTTGTCCTAGCTTCTTTCCAAGCCTTGGGAGTTAATGCCATAAAGCGATTCAAGGTCGTCTAAAAAATGTTCAAAAACTCACTTTATACAGAGTAAATTTTAAGTAGGAACGTCTCAATTACCATGAAAATGTATTCTTGTGATGCGCAGGATTCTTGAACACCTTGCGACCCATTTCAGAGATAATTGAGACGATTCATACTTGAAAATCACATAGAGTATAACATAGTAAGCTGGGTTTTGAAAACTTACTTCTTTGAACACATTTTGATTGTTTTTTAATTCAGGTCCGTTGAATAAATGAGACACTTCATTTAAATCTAGTATGGAATCTGCTATTGCAACTCCTATTCTTGGTTTGGGCTGAAAAATTATTAAAATTATATCAAATTAAATCGACGTTTATTTATAAACACTATAAATAACCAGAAGATTGTTTAAAATTACAATTGTGATACTTAAAATGCTTTGTAGCCGATATAAAATTTTCTAAATCAATATATACAAAAAATACAGTCCAAGCAAGACACAAATTTTACTTTAAAAAGGTTCCACTCACTTTACCCGGGGCTGTAAATACCCCATACGGCAGATTCTCTATGGGGAAATCACAAAACTTACGATATTTCAAAAAACTCTTCATCATAATGATTTTATTAAAAAACAATAAACTTCTTATTCCTTGAATCTAAGTGAATGTTAAGGTCAAAAATGAAATTAATATATGTAGCATGAATAATGTTTAAGTATGTAAAATGAAATTTTAATGAATTGTTTAGTTCTAATTTAAGCAAATGTTGTCTTTGATAAGTTATCTAATATTCTGAATTCTAACGTAAGGTTAGAATATTTGAACTTGGAGGTGGTAAAACAGGTTTTGCATATTATATAATTGGTGGAATTAAGGAATTTCTTCGTTTTACTATTTATTTCAGACTTCCAGTTTCTATTGATTGATTCGTTTAGTAAAGCCAGTGAAGATTTTTCTAGTCTTTAGGCGCTTCTTGGCTGTTTGAGCACTTGCTTGCACTGTTAATGCTAGGAGACTTATTGCCTTTTTTCTACACGGTAATTACTGTGACACAAAGTTAGACAAGATGTTTTCTCTATAATAGAAGATATAATTGCCAATAGACACGATTAGCGACAGTTTACACTCCAATTATGTCATAGCAGCTCAGTTTTCCATCAAAAGTAATAATTAAAATGATAAAACCTTTTGCAAGTAAAGTATTCTTTTTTCTATTTTGGCCAGGCAGCCATTTGACCTTGGGTGAAAGTTTATTATTATTATAATATTTCATTATAATTAATATCCCATTCTCTAAAATACCAAAGTTCTGGAGAAATCGGAAGAACAAAAACCAGTAGGATAAACAGGTACTCTCTTCACGCTAAAGTGCCCGTCATTTAGAGATACAAAAAAGGCAACGGATAAATGGTACTTGAAACGAAAGGACAAACAGAAGGAATCAAATCTAAATCATTCATTCATAAGGAGAGATAAGGAGAGTATTTAGTTGCTTCTCTATTATATACCCAGTCAAATATCCAATGGTTGATATCATCCAAACTTCCGTCACAGTCACATATGTATCTGTGGTAGACATTTTAATTTTATAAGGGTATGAATTAACGGCAGCCTTTCCAAAAAGGCATTTGCCAAACATGATATACACTTTCCTGGAGCTGTACTCTTGACTGGGGGAGTGAAGATTCCCGAGAGAACAGATATTTTGTCTTTGTCACTGCAGTGACAGAGTAGCCAGGCAGAATAGAGACAAAATATATATTCTCTTGGAAAGCTCTACTCCCACAATCAAGAATACAGCCCCTGGAAGGAAGGCTTCGTTCAGCTTGAGAAGTAAATGTTACTGAAGGATATATCTTGCAGTAGGAATTGTTACGATGGTTTGTTAAAGCTGCCCATTCAATTTCCAAATTTTGTTTGAGATTTTCTTTTCTAAGTGATTTTATATACTCCTTTGATTACAAGATCAGAAAAAGCGGCATCTACCTTTTTATAACAGAGGAGAGTTGCCTTGATCGTACCAATTCTCGTCTTTCAATGTATGTAGCTTACATCCTGATAGTTGTTATGCCCAAAATTATTGTATAGTTAAATCCATTCTTTCACCACCTTATAAAGTTTTTTAAATGTGATACAAGTTCATTTAGTACCTGGAAACAATAAATTACTAAGGCCCTGCAAGTAGTACAATGAAAGAAACTAGTTGCCTTCATCGTACCAGGGGGCTCCTTGATCGTACCCTGCACAATTCATATGTGGTTAATATCGTATGAAATAAACTACAAATAATAGACTTATGAACATTCTCTTTATTGAATCTCTTAACCCATGCAAGAGACGTTGCAGTGGGTTCTCGCAAACTGAGTTCTGGATGGTGAGCCTTGAATCCATAATACCATTTTCCCCCGCTAATTGGGTTTGCTCATTAAAATTATGGGGTATATGGTTTTGTTCAGCTATCTGGAATGCTAATTTCCTCACATCAGTTATTGTCAATCCAAACATTAGGTTTTCAATGCGTAAGATGTGGCCAAGCAATACTTTTTTATACATCTTCCGGTAATGTGGTTTGCTTGCCGATGATCTTGACTTCTCCATTAGCAGAAATATTTGTCTACTTCAGATGGCGGTTGAAAGTAGGTTTAGGAATGTTATGTGTGCGGCAGCAATCCTTGAACCCCATACCTCCGTTCCGAAATGAAATAAGATCACGATGCATATCATCTTCGGTCCACGCTCCATATTTCCTTTTTGACATCTAGAACACACACATAGATGTGTATCAGACATTAAGTATCGTTTAAAAGTAACCGGTACGATCAAGGGAACCTTAAAATGGCGGTACGATGAAGGAGCCTTAAAGTGTTACGACGAAGGCAACTCGTCGTCGTAGCGGGAAATATAGAAATCCTAACCCGCAAACAAAACTACGGCGGAAACTGGATGATTTTTAATTACTAAATTAAGTGTAATAAATAAGTATATGTACTAAAGTGATTATCGTAAAAGGATCTATGAGCTTACGAAAGATGGTGAAATATTACATGGAACCAGCCACAAATACATAAACTAAAATGAAACATAAACCACTACAAACAAACACGTGCAACTTTTGCTACTGACTCTTCACAATAGCAAGTATTTATTGTCGCCGCTTGAGTGCTCTAGCGTCACTGTTCGTGGGAAAATAGGAGCTGGTACGATGAAGGATACGGTACGATCATGGCAACTCTCCTCCATATAGGCGTTGAATGATGAGTATATAGGTAAGTAAGTAAGGGGCCTCCTTTACTACAAATGGAACATTATTATTTATATGAAAAAATTAATAAAAGTTGAATAAACGAATGAATTAGTCATTAAGAAAGAGAGCGTGAAAAAGAAACAAGATAATATACAATTTTTTACGGGCCTTCTCAATAGCAAAATCATCTATATCATCAGTTTATGGTGTTCATTATCTCTGCTTCTACGTAGAGAAGAGCCAGAGAATTCATTTTTTCTTGAGACAAAGAAGACCTATGATAATTTTTCACTCGTTTTAAACAGGAAAGACTCCTTTCCCCAGAACAATTTGTATCCGGAGTGGAAAGTGCAATGCGGAGAGCTATATCCAAGTTAGGGTAAACATTAGACAGATATTGATTCCTCAAAAACGTTGAGGGACTGAGTAGTAGTAGACGGTAGTAAGTTTGATCCAGGCTTCACTGAACACTCTGCAGTTTTATCAGAGGAAATGTGACTCTGAAAATGCACACATTCTGTGGCACCGTTCGCCTTCGCCCGCCGTGCTGCTCTCATCTATCGCGCTATAATATAGGTTTCGATAAGAATAAGATTATTTTTATAGAGATTTATTGAAAGTATAGAAAACCATGAAAAAACCAGTGGACGTGGACTTGTATCCTCTGAAATCAATTGACCGTCTTCTGAAATCTGCCGCCCATAGGCCGCGGCCTATACGGCCTATTTATAAATCCAGGACTGATTAAGGGAATTAGCAAAAAAAAGAGAGAAATATTTTTGTGTGAAAAACAGTTTATTATAAATTATCCATAAATTATAATAAAACAAAACATTTCTTGATGCTCGTTAAAGTTGTTTGGGTGGCAATAATGTTCCTACACACGATCCAAAGCCGATATTGTAATTTTTTCCCTCACAAACAGCTTTCATTGTAACGGTATCACCATCTAGAAGGAATGTCCTTTGAGTTCCGTCTTGCAAAGTCAGAGGCTTCGTTCCTTTCCAGGATAATTCCACCATAGAGCCGAATGAGCCAGGCTCCTACAAAATAATTTGTCTGTTGAAAAAATAATATACGCGCAGTAAAAGTGATTTTTTCCATTGTTACACACTATTTTTATTCTATGACTAATAAGTTAAATGATAAGAATAAGTTTATGTAACTGTTTAAGCACACAATACGTAATGGATATAGATATTTTCATAAAAATTGAGCTGATAGGAATCAATTTTCAATTGGGTACTTTTATAATTTCATACTTTTCTATTTCTTTTAATTTCATTCGTTCAAGTGCATTTATTATTTCCAAAATCATTTATTTTTTAATATTTCTGCCAAGATAATAAAAAAAGAGAGCATGGAGAGAGAAAAGATAAAGCAGCAAATTCGTGAGGCACAACTAAATACCACTTATTTTGAAAGTAGACAAACCTTTCCGCTGATTGTGCCGCTTCCCAATAAATCACCAGGATTCATTTTACAACCGGTTATGGTATGGTGAGCAAGTTGCTGCTTGGGGGTCCAGTACAAGTACTTGAAATTTGATCGGCATACAGTGGAAGGTACTTTACTTGCGCTAGCTAAAAAAAAATAGGTGTAGCGTTTAATATTATTGAGATTTTGCAAGCTATTTTCAGCAGGACTCACGTGTTATATCCACTTGCAAATTAATGTCATAATTGCACTTATCAGAATGTCTAAGGTAAGGTAAAGGCTGTGGATCCTGCGGAAAATTATCTGTTTTAAAAGGTTCCAAAGCAAATGTGGTAACAACCCATGGAGAGATCGAAGTACCCAAGTTTTTAGCCAAGAATGGTCCTAATGGTACATATTCCCATTTCTGGATATCCCTTGCTAAAAATATTTAGGAATAAATTATTATGAACAAATTAACAAACTAAAAGATCTACCACTCCAGTCGTTCATAACAACAAATCCAAAAATGTAATCTTGTGTATTTTCTATTTTAATTGGTTCTCCTAGATTATTGGAACCGCCTACAAAGAATGCCATCTCTAATTCGAAGTCCATTAGTTTGCATGGACCAAAGACTGGATCAGTTGCTGCAATATCAAACGTTATAATTTGTTGAGTTCAAAATTGAAGTAAAAGTTTTTTTTACCATCTGGTGGTACTGATTGTCCATGAGGTCTGTGAATAGGAGTGCCAGAAATAACAACAGTGCTTGCTCTACCATGGTAAGCAACTGGAAGATGCTTCCTAAAATATCAAAGTGATAGAAATTAATTTACAATTGAAGAAGCAAAGAAGGTTTGTAACAAGAAATCTTACCAGTTAGGTTTCAAGGGATTATTTGGATCAGCAAACATTAGTCCAGCATTTGTAGCGTGATATATCGAAGAGAAAAAATCAGTATAGTCACCAATGTTTACTGGTACATGCATTGTTGCTTCGGACTGAGATGTTAGAGCTCTAAAAATTTAGAAATTTGATGCAAAAAGTTTATAATAATTTATTTTTATTAAATATGCTTTGATTATGTTGTGAAATTTGTTCATACTTAGCTCTAAGTTGTTTGTCGTTTTGCAGAATTGGATTTTTTTCAGATAGAATATTTTGGATAGTTTCCCTAGCTTCTTTCCAAGCTTTGGGGGTTAATGCCATAAGGCGGTTTAAAGTTGGCTAAAAAAATATTAAGATAGTTGGACCAAACTGAATAGGGTTAGAAAGTGAAAACTTACTTCTTTAAATACATTCTGATGATTTTTTAATTCGGGTCCGCTAAAAAGATGAGATACTTCACTTAAATCAAGTATGGAATCTGCTATGGCTACTCCCATCCTTGGATTGGGCTGAAAAAATTGTTTTTGTTTAAATATTGTCCCTTTTTTGTTAAAAATTCGAAAATATTTTTAAAAAGATCGAAATTATCTGCCCAATATTTGTAAAAATAATATGTCACTTACCTTTCCCGGGGCAGTAAACACGCCGTACGGGAGATTTTCTATTGGAAAATCACTAGTCTTCGGATATTTCAAAAATGACTTCATTGTGATTTTTAACAAGACCGTACGACGTTTTCAAAACGGTGTATATATAGGGATAAAAATCAATATGTAATGAATAATCTTAATTGTAAAATGAAATTTTTCCATAAGCAGGACTGTTTTACGAGAAAATGTAACTTTTTATTCCAAAATCACCAAACAGCGATTTAAATAATATACCTGAGGACGGTCCTGCTGTTATGAGCAATCTACATTTTAATGTACGGACAATACAAGGTCACAAACAGTTGAACTTACTGGTTTAAAATTAATTAAATAGCATACGAGATGAATGCGAACTTTTTTCAATTCCTTCTTTTCAATGTTTTTATTTTCTTCCTATATCTCATTGTTTTCTGTTTCTATTTTCTTTGTATTTCTTTACGGAATCTTTCTGGTATGAAAATAGGCTTAAATGTTTAAAATTTTGTGTTATTTCTTGAAAATGTTGAAGACTGTTCATGTCTGTTGTGTAAGCTGTGAATTTGAAACAGAACAGGACCGAATCATTCTTTTCTTCTTACCAAAATATTCTACCCTTCTACCAACATGGTTTTATACAAGATCTTTCGAATAAATATTTCGATTTGTGTGAATGATGGGAAAATATTATCAGATAACGTCTTCCGGCTTCCCTACAGTAGTGGATTCATTCATTCTTTTTGATTGTATTTGAAGTAAATATTTGTACCATTTCCCATATTTTCTACTTCTATTCTAGACCACTGGTTTGACTGCATGAGAGACTTTTGAGGTTTTTTCTCTTCAAAGTCCTTGTATACTTTGGCAAGTTTATCTGAAGCCGTGAAAGGAATGCAGTCGAAAACATTCGATATTGCCACGTTTAACTATGGAAAAGCTAAACTGCTAAATATGTAGTGATAATAATAAGAAATATTAACAATATCAACAATATGATTAAACGTTCATTCTTTAATGTGCTTGTTTCCTTGGATTTTTTCTATTAACATTATTTTCTTAATTTATGAATATTAAAAGATGAACACTCTTTGAAACGGGCTGCTTCAAGCTCTGGCAGCATTGTACGAAAACCATAATTACCACACCATCCGAATTAATAATTGGTGATTTTTATCGAGAGCTGACTTCTTTTTGGCAAGCGCGTGCGTGTGCTCTTCTCTCTCACTTTGATATTGATTTATCCAGGGGCGTTGGTATGGTCAGTTACCTTTGTATTTTCAATTTTAGTAATTTTACTTGGTAAAATAGGTACCGTACGCCATTTGTACGTTTATGCTCGCCTCTTACCGATTCCCCGTAGCTTCAGATAAACTTGCCAAACTATAAGTTCTCCTATTTTCTGTAGGAATGTTCACTAACTTTGGCCATTCTGTGTAGATGTTTTCTCAGAGTACAGTGTCCAGTTGCCAGTTTGGTAACTGTTTTCAAATGTCTTCTACCATATTACATTAGCCTAGTTGAGAGTTCCTTTTCCACCTTGTTCAGTAAACTCTTTGCAAGAAGGTGATCCGTCAATTTTCATTTTCATAATTTTGACCGTACCAAATCATTTCTCGTGGGTGTCGAAATAAAACACATACTAACACCTGTAATACTTTTTTTTTATGATTTCATATACACATTTATTACAAATTACAATATTGATATTCGATGCTTTCTGAATGGAAGCCTAATTTATACTAAGGAAAATAATTTAAAATAACTACATTTGACCTTTGTAGAAGAAACAAATAATAACCACTGCCTTTTATATGAAAACTGGGTCTTGTAGTGGGTTGGAGGAAGTTGACCCACTGACCCAAAATTATTTGCTTTATTTGCCCTCAAGTATTTCCAGCAATTGGCCCTTCGAGCCGGATGATGAAAGGAGAATATGCTTGTTTGCACAATTTTAAATTCAAGCACACTTTTCGTAGGTTGCGCGTAGCACTTAGCTAAGAAGTGCTTAAAGCATTGCTTACGTGGCAACACTGCGAACATCTAGTAAGTTATTAGTGACTTTTCCGAATTTGTTTTTAAATCAAGTGACAGTTATCATTCGCCTGCGTAAAATGTGAACAGTTATCCTGAAAATACAAGGAGAACAACAAAGGTGAAAAGCATTCTCACGGATGCATTGGGTCTCCAGCTGCAGTCTGTTGAATTTATTACCTTCTAGCTAAGCTCAATTGAAAGTCAAAGAATAGTTTTGTAGGTTAAATCGGTTGTCAACCGCGATCCAGTGTTTTCATTTTCTTAAACGAAGTCAAACTTTAGTGGTGCCAATCTGAAATTTAATATTGTTCATCTTCTAGTAGGTACAGTATTTCTAAGATTACTTTATTTTATCTCGAAGTAAACTGTGCAACATTAACTTACTATTGAAACTCCCCAAAAAAATGTACATCTGTAATTTGCGTTTTGGCCGAGCAAGAAACGTTCTTTCATCACTTGTTACATACTATACTTTCTACGACTGCTTATTAATATATTTTCATTCATAAAAGTAATACTGGCAAATTATAACTGATTTAATTGTGAAAAAAGAAATTTAATAATACTGGTAAGCTTGGTGGCTATAGGTTTTTTCTCATGTGATATTTACTACATTTGAAGAATACAATTAAATACATTTAAGTGGTAAGTACCTAGTGTTGCCAGCAAACTGAAATTTCGTAGGTGTTTGGAAAATAATCTTGCTATAAATGATGAAATTTCATTTTGCTGGGACTTTTTGGAAGACGTTTGTTTGTTGTTGTTTTTTAACAGAATGATAGAAAACATATTTTCAGTTTGAAATATAAGGATTCTTAAAATTTACATACATTTTTCAATTAAATTAATTTGGTTACAAGATTATTGCAGACAGTTTTAAAATTCGAAATATTTTTTTT
>CAJUYI010009329.1:0-10124 GCA_910591695.1 Galerucella pusilla | reverse complement strand
AAATAAATGGGATGCTGCTAGGGGTGAGGGGGTGGCTTTTCCAGTAAATTCAAATAAGCCATAATGCTTGCCCTTCCAACATAAATTGACGTGTTTTTGGATTTTTTCTAAATACCAGTATTACAAAAGTTATTAAAGGTGGATACTTTTATCTGAAAAGCACTGATACAACGAACGTGTCATTTGAGAGAAATATATAAGTTTCTGTGTATCCTGAATTGTGATGTTTTGGTGATTACGGTCCTGTAGTTTGAAGTACTGCAACTTCAGCTATAAAACTCAGATCAGTTTTTAACAAAAACAAAAGGTAAATCCAGACCGGTTTGTTTACTTGGAAGTTACGCGATTGAATTGACAAACGTACATCAATCTTGATCAAGCCAGATAAGGAATGGCTATAACTCGAAAAAGGGCTGTTTGTGCAAGATTGGAATTTCGATCCTAACAAATTTATATTAGGAAGTTTACTTTTCGTTTCGGGAAGCGCGAGCGGTGGAATATAAAGCAAAAAACAATCAAACGGTGAGGAATCTAGTTAGTGCAGTCGGGTTAGCCCAAAAACTATCAAAACATGGATGTGAAAGCAGTAGGCGAGATTTTTGATGGAATGCTTTGAAAATATCATGGTTGGTGATAATCCGTTGCCTCCACCGGTTTTTAGGCTGCGCTAATTGCACAATAACAGTTTATAGCCAAAACAACTGAGAATGGGCCTGAAAATTGGACTCAAAAATAACACATAAAGTGTTTTTTTCTTATTCATGATACTAAAAAAAGACAGAAACAATGCTTTTACTCTCCCTCCTCATTCTTAAAAGATCATTATTCTTTATCAAACAAAATAAACATGAATTTCAACGTTACGAACCTGTCGAAACATTTTAGACTTAGGGTTGACAGACGTAAACTTTGATGTACACGTACCGCACTCCCGTCTGAAACGGTCCAATATGTATGTATATGTCACACCAACACATTAATAAAACTCGAAAGAACTTTACCAGAAAATAGTTTCGAAATTGTACAAAATATATAAAGCAGAAATTGTTATTATACGTGCAGTCTAGAATACCAAGTAGTTATACATATTCACGACACTGGATAGGTAGAAACCGTCGGTAATATTTTTACTTATTATAATCCTGAAAATACGAGGTAACAAAAAGACTTTTTTTTATATAAAACTTGAAGTATTCAATTCGAAATGTTTTAAACCAATGTACATTCTACATTTGTTCATATTTAAAAAAAAAGTCTTTTATACTAATTTTTTTTCAATGATGGAACCTTAGGGGGTCTTGAATGATTCCAGAAATTTTTTTTTAATATCTTTCTTGCGTTTTGATAAAAAATTGATTTGTTTATTTACATTTTTCAGCCGTTTTCGGAGTTCTGTGGAATCTGTGGAACAAGCGCGATTTAAAAATAAATCATCCTATATATTGCTTTTCAATGCACATCATTTTAAAGCTTAGAGTATCTAGTAGTCAAATGTACTGTTTGATTTTTAATAAAATCCAATCATTTTCCAACTATTATTACTTACTTGCATGTATAGCACTGAAGATGGCTTAATAGCCGAAACCGCTTTGCAATTTTAAATAAAAATTTTTACATAGAATACAACAATGTTTTCTTGACTTTCTAGTCATGTGTACTCAGCTATAAAGATATTCAAATCAATTTTTTATCAAAACGCAAGAGAGATATTAAAAAAAAATTATGGGATCATTCAAAACCTCCTAAGGTTCCATTATTAAAAAAAATTAGGATGAAAGACTATTTTTTTTTAAATATGAACAAATTATGTTCCAATATGACAGGAGTTAGTGAATCTACTATTTACAGGCTTCTAAGGGAGAGGAAAAATGGAAATATATCTCCACCTAAAAAGTCAACTGGAAGAAAACCACTTGACCTTGATGAACTTATGCAAAATACAATAAGACGAAAATTACACGAATTATATTTTAAAAAAGAGATCCCAACCCTCGACATAATTCTAAGAATGGTAAAGGAGGACGAGAATTTGCCTGACATAGGGCGAAAAACTTTGTGGAAAATATTACACAAATTAAATTTTACTTGGGAGAAGCAAAGTCGCAAATCAGTGCTAATCGACAACGAGCAAATAATATATGTTGGAGACGACAGTATTTACGAGATATCCGAAAATACAGACAGGAGGGAAGGCAAATCTATTATCTAGATGAGACATGGCTCAATGAAGGACATTCAGTGAAAAAAATATGGCAGGACTAAAGTATTAAAACCATTCGTCAAGCTTTCATAGAAGGTTTATCTACTGGACTGAAAACTTCTATCGGTAAAGGTCGCCGACTAATAATAACGCATATTGGATGCAATCAAGGGTTCGTTGAAGGTGGTTTACTGGAGTTTCAGTCAACATCAACCAAAGACTATCATGAATTAAATTAAATTATATTTCCTTTAATTAATTTAATTTAATAAAAAGAAAATGTAACTTGTTAATAGATCTGAACGAATGAATTTTATTTCAACTGTAATGTCGACCGAATCTAATTAAATAAGCAGAATAAACTAATATCGTAATCTCCGCCACTGCCGCAATATTTATCGTTTATCTGGCATTGTTCAGTTTTATTACCATATTGTATTTTGAGCTGAAACAGGGATGTATAGATAACCAATACAGACACCTACTTGTTTTGCATTAGAATTTTAGTATTTACTTGTAAAATTCTTAGGATCACTCTGTAAAAGATAAATTTCTATTTGAATATTTAATGAGGCTACTGTGCTGTCAGACATTAAGAAATAGAGTATAATGAAATAGTCTCAAAATCTTGTGGAAAAAACTTTGACCGCTTTTTTAAATATTTTTGTCAAGTAGGAACGAGCTGGAATAGTAGCTACGGGTCTTCCCATTGCGATGAACTTTGAATCATCAATTTTTTGCCGAGTTATGGAACAATTCGTCCGCCTCCCGCATAGATATCAGAATTCCTACAGGCAGAGCAGCCTCTGAAATGAGGAGACTTTTAGGTCTCATTATCTCGATAACTATCAAATTTCCTAAAAAATGATAGGGACCATTTTTGTAGATAATAAGACGATCTTCATTTTTTAACTGAAAAAAAATTCTCTAATTCGCATATTTAGCCACATATTAGCGAGAAATCCGTTTTCCGGGGTTTAGGGGCCCATTTTCCTCCCCATCCGTAAACTCAATCGCGTTAAGTTTTTTCTCGTTTGAAAACACCTGCCATGACCTACAAATTGAGCCCAAAGTGAAGTCTTCAGAGACTTTTCAGGAGCTTTCGATACTTTCAGGTGTTCCATTACTGGATTACAAAGCATTATTATCATTATTCATTATTAGTAGTTTTAGTGTTAACTTGATAGATTTCAAAGATGTCACTAGTACATTCATTTGTGATCTATCGAATGTAAGCATTAGATATTGTTTGACGTAACCACCGGTTAACTCTCAGCTACCGAAATTATGCTTAAAAAAGGCATTGCCACTTATGCATTCAACTGGAGTTCGACTCGCACTCTTATACAACCGGTCCTAAGTATAAATTAAAATAGAAATTAGAACCAAATACACCAGCCGATTATCTCTTTCTGTAATATGAACACTGCATAGAAACGACTACATAAAATCCTCGGGAAACTCTAATTTCCACGGGATTTGCGTTAAAAAGAAATACAGCACATTTACTAACTTATAAACCTTGAGTAAATATATAATACACCTCTAGTGTATAATATTATGTGCCACTATTCCCTAATGAAAAGTTCTAGTACGTATTAAGATAAACCTAGTTCAGCCGCATTTAAGATTCCCGACCGCAAAGCCGCAACACATTCCGCTTTCCCTTTCTGTAGTTTCTACCGTCCAAATTGGCCCTAATAACAACCGAATCCCAGAAAGCCTATCCCAAACCACTATGAATTATTCCAGTTGAGAGTTTGAATTGTGGTATACGTATACGAGGATCTATTAAAGAAAAATTTGATCTCAGTTATAGATAGACATTATTTTGGCTGATTTTACAAAAAGAAATGATCCTAAAGGCTCTAGTTTGCCGATATTTCAACAGATCGAGAATATAAAGTTGCATAAGATAGTTAAGAGTTTGAATATCCTTCTAATTTACCTGATCTGACGCTACTTGATGCCTTACATTTGGAGTATGATGAAACAAAGTATATTTCACTCGGAAAATCCGCCTGCGATTATTCCAGAACTACGAGAAAGAATCAAGAATATTTTCTTACAAAACATTTTAGATGACACTTAAATTATAGGGGTTAAAAAATAAATCTATTTTTTCTACAAACTTTCTTACAAAATATCTTAGTTTTGGGAGTTGAAAGACTATCCATTTCTGATTTGCAAGCAACTGCCGTAGAGGTGACAGCACTTGATCCTGAAATTTCACAGTCTAAAATTTTATTTGATATTTGAATTTTATTGTTGATAGAATCTTCCACGTATCCTTCGGCCACAGTCGATTTCCAATACTATTTTTCATATTAAGCTAAGCTTGTTACTTTTTTAGAACAATTTATTTGACGTTTGTAGAAAAAATTTTATTTCCATCTAATGCGCGAAATACTGATCGAGAACTGAGATCGAGAACGAGGCGCAGCCGAGTTAAAAAATAAGTTCTCGATCACCAAAGTAGCATTTCGCGCACTAGATACAAAAATAACTATGTTAGTTTTCGGTACTGTCTATTTTGACGGATATTATATTAAGTCACATTTCCTCAAAGAATCATATTTTTTGTAATTTATAATGAATGTTTTTGTTATTAAGTTTTATCTTTTTCTTTTTTTCTTTCAATTTAATACATTTTCTATTGAAAATAGTCAAATGCTTCCCCGTATTTGACACTACCCATTTGATTGTCCAAAAGACGAGACTTACTGGGTGGGACCAGTTACTTAAGAGTCTTTTAGACTGCAAAAAAAGACTGTCTTCAATGGGAGCATTTCAAAGTAGCATTTCGCGCACTAGATACAAAAATAACTATATTAGTTCTCGGTACTGTCTATTTTGACGGATATTGTATTAAGTCACATTTTCTCAAAGAATCATATTTTTTGTAGTTTATAATGAATGTTTTTTGTTATTAAGTTTTATCTTTTTATTTTTTTCTCCCAATTTAATACATTTTCTATCGAAAATAGTCAAATGCTTCCCCGTATTTGACACTGTCAACTTGATTGTCCAAAAGACGAGCCTTACTGGGACCAGTTACTTAAGAGTCTTTTGGACCGCAAAAAAAGACTGTCCTCAATAGGAGAACTCAATAGAGTATTGCTAGTCTGGATCCCTGGCAACTCTGGCATGGAAGGAAACGAGAAGGCAAACTCTCTTGCAAGGAAAGGAGGGTGCCGCACGTGTTTCTATCGGACCAGAACCAACAATTGGCATCGCAATAAGTTTTGCCAAACAAACACTTAATACCTGGACAGCAAGAAGAGCTTAAGACTTCTGGCATAATGTACCAGGATTGGTTTATTAAACGGCTTTTATACATCCTTCGAAGAATGTCTCCAAACAAATGTTAGGCTATAGCAGGCATGACCTACGTTGTCTAACAGGCCACTGTTATATGAATCATCATATGTTAAAACTTGGCCTGTCGGAAAATCCGACTTGCCGTCTTTGTCTGGAAGATGATAAAACAGCAGAGCATATGATTTTTGCCTGCCCCGCCGCGGCTCAAGTCAAGTAACTGTTGTTTGGCAGGGTCTCTCTCTAGCCCTCTGACCTGAAATATCATTCTCCAAATAAACTAAACGGCTTTGTTAAGAAGCTGAATTTGTTTGGTGAAATTTGAATAGGTGTGAGCCACAATAGACTCTTGCGAGTCGCAGAGGAGGGCCTTATAGACCCACTTACCACACACCTAACCTAATCTGATCTACTTAAGAGTCTTGAATTCCTATGAACCAAAAAATTATGTTATCTCTAGCGAAATTTTTGTTTCAATTTCAAACAAATTTTAATTAACGGATAAAATTCCGAATGTCACAAAGCTCACCATAATATAATCGTTATTTCAGTTAAAGCACCCTTGTATTCGAGCTTAAAACTTTAAATTAGAAGAGCTAACATAATTTGAAATAGCACAAATTTCTCGTACATATATAGGTTCATTAGGGAGTATCCGCACCGTATCATGTTTGTTACGACTTCTGGTAAACGTCAGCAATTGCAAGTTCATCACTATACTACCAGTCTCAACCTGTTTACACTCGAGTGCCATCGCTTGAGGTTTACGAAATTACGGTACGCTCTTATACGGTTAAAGTTTTAAATTCGCTACTAACTCAAAAATATATATGTGTCACTCTTCTTCTCTACTTCGTTACTTTTTCCAATCGTTTTAATATCAACGAAAACGTCACAAAAGATGACGCACATATAGTATGTAATGATAATATTATCATTATCATCTAAAAGCTTTGAAGCAAAACTTACTAATGTTACTAATGGTGAAGTTACATTTTGGCATCGAAATTCCATAATAGCCTTTCATTGTACCTACATATTTTCCCTTTTTGGATAGGGTGTTCGAGTTCAACGAGCCAAACTTTTCTGTGAGTTATTAGTGTTAGCAAAGTTCTGGTGTTGTTTATTGGGGTTGTTTTCGAAAGGTAATGGGGTTGACAATTCATTTTATTGATTGGAAGTTAGTGAAGAGGCTCTACAAAATGTGTGTGAACTCAAAGTTGTTGGGGAAATTGATGTTGCGGATGTGATCGTCTTAGTTTTTGGAGCGGAAGATAAATTGGATGATATCCAAGTTTGATGAGGGATTTGTTTCAAATTGTTTAAAAAAATGTACTACTCTTATGTTCATCACAATGTTATTACTTGTATAAAAATAATAAACACATTGAACACCCTTTATCTCATTAACGATAAAGGTTGTCACACATTTTTATAAAAACTAGTCTTCTTAAAATTTTATCACGAATCACCAAAAAAAATATTTCTGATTATTTTGAATTAATTGATTTCATCATTCAAAATATTATTCTATAATATATATTTAATTGATATAAATATTTTTCAAGATTAAGGCATCTAAAAATACTTTAATTGATTTAAATTTTTATGGCGTATATTGGTATCTAATAACATCGTTTAAAAAGCAAAAAAATAATTATATATATTTCTTTTAGAAAATTTTAAATCTGCAATTTCTATTAAACTTTTCATAATTGTAATACGTGTTTTAAAAGTATATATAGTCTAGCGGATAAAGCAAAAAAGACGGATCGGAATGCGGTTTTTTGCATTCGCTTCGGAAGACTATTTGTAAAAAATGTACCTACTTTGTTCCCATTACAAATCGGGAATTGCATCGCTGCAGTCAAAAATGCATGCCAAAAATGCATAAATGTAAAAACTCTGTAAATAAGAGTCAGAACTGGCTCAAATCGGGTACCGGGGGTTTTCGATGTCGTTGATCACGATTATGATGTTGAAATTGACCCCCCGGACACCTGGGGCTCAGGAACGCCGATGAATCTCGTCTCCGTGGGACTCTCAAAGAAATCACGAGGGGAACGAAAAAAACACCGCGCCCGGAAGTTTTTCAGGTGGCTGAATTCAAATATGGCATCGGCGAACACTCTCCGGACACCTGTTGCCCCCGAACCTCGACCTGGACATCATCCCCGAGAACTTTCTTGACAATATCGACAAAAACAGCCCGGAAATTATTGGAGGCGTGTTTTTTGAGGCGCGAAATCACGATTTCTTGTCGAAAACGACATTCCCACCACCTGGTGCACCGCAACCTGCGCTTGAACATCGTCTAAGAGGGTTTTCCAAACCCACCTCCAATAATTTTTGGGTTGTTTCTGGCGATATTGTCAGGAAAATTCTCGGAGAAGACGTTCGAGGCCAGGGTACAGCGCAACAGGTGTTCAAGGGGTCGTTTCCCGCGCAAAATTCTGATTAAGCGGCCCAAAAAACTCCTTATAACGATTTTCGGTTCACCTTTTCGATTTTCTTTGGAAAACCCTCGGAGACGATGTTCAAGCGCAGGTTCCAGTGCACCAGGTGGTGGAAGGGTCGTTTTCGACGTGAAATTGTAATTTCGCGTCTCAAAAAACACGCCTCCAATAATTTCCGGGCTGTTCTTGTCGATATTGTCAAGAAAGTTCTCGAGGATGACGTCCAGGTCGAGGTTCGGGTGCACCAGGTGTCCGGGGGGGTTCGTCGATGCCGTATTTGAATTCAGCCACCCGAAAAACGTCGAGTTTCCTTCCTTCCCCGCTAAAAAATTCGGGAGATCCCCACGGAGAAGACGTTCGAGGCCAGGGTACGGCGCACCAGGTGTTCAGAGGGACGTTTCCCACGCAAAATTCTGATTAAGCGGCCCCAAAAACCCCTTATAACGATTTTCGGTCCACCTTTTCCGATTTTGTTTGGAAAACCCTCGGAGACGATGTTCAAGCGCAGGTTCCACCAGAAAAATCGCGCGTGTTTTAAAGACCTTAATATCCACTTATACTTTAATATACTATTTTTTATTCAGCTTAACGTGCCTTAATGTGACAGCTATGGCCATTAGCACGAGTCTCATTACAAATATATGATGGGTATAACATAGGTTGACAAAAAAACAATAATTGTTGTAATCAGTAAATAAAGTGAGTGGTATATTATATCTATCTCAAACAATATCAACTGTACTTTCCGTTTTCATTTTTTATAAAATTGAAATTGTTTCAGATATTGTTCCAATAAAGGTTTTGACGTTACAAAGAACTCCTGTCAGATCAAAAATAAAAAAATTGTCATTTAGACTTCTCGAGTTGTTGATGTTGCTATGGTAACTTTAAGAAACGCGCGTTTTTGAACACGCTGAAGCGTGCTTTAAATAGGTAAAATGGTTAACCAATAAAAAAAATATACACCTATAGACCAGGGTCGATAATTTTTGAAACCAAAAAAAAATAACAGTAGGATAAAGCCCATTAGAAATGGAGTGAAATGTGATTCGAATTCGAGTTTTTTTCAATTTTTTGCATTTTCTGAGAACATTCACCAGAGTAATGTATATTTTTTCCCACCCAATCAGAAAGTAGAGATTTCAACGAACAAATTGCCCACCGACTTTTTGAAAAAAGCTGATATTGTGACGCGAGATTTTTCGATTGAAAATTAGGGTGCTTTTTTGAAAATAAGGTGAAAAAATGAATATTCCAAATCAAATGAATTACAGTGTATTTGGGGTATAATAAGGAAAGTTTTCACCAAATTTCTTGAAAAAAATGAAATAAAGATAGAAGATAAAAATAAAAAACCAAAAACTTGTTTATTTGAATTTTTCACATGAATTTTGAGGTTATGTGAAAAAATTGTGAGTACAAAAGTTGTAGATCTTTTTATTACCCACAACTTTGCCATTTAAGTTTTTTCCATAGGACTTGTAGTTTTGCCGGAAATCGAGATAAACTATTTTCATCCCTTAAAAACTCACCCCCTCCCATTTCCCGAACTCGGATCGCCCGTAATTTATTTTTCCTTCCAATTTTATCACATTTTCCTCCTTTTATAATAGGTTTCGTCCTACTATTATTTTTTTCACTTTTTACCATTTTTGAAGGCTTCGGCACTGGTCTAATAATTTTTTTGCTTTTTTAACGATGTTATTGAATACCAAAACGGCACGCCAGAAATATATTTCATAACAACGCAATAGTGAAAAAAAATTTAAGGGAGGAAAAAATATCTCGTTTCTATTGCCGATATTAAGGTAACGAAAGTGATATAACCAAAAAAAATTGACATGAAAATGAAATTGTCAATTCAAGGACTCACAGGATATTTCAGGATTGAAAGGTTTCTCACTACCTACACCAGAATTTTCTCATTGTAATAAAAAAAGAGAAAGAAGAAAATATGGCACAAACAGCACGGAAATATATTTCATTTAAATTTAAATTGGCACGGGAGATCGATAAAAATGAGTTTCATGATGAAATTTTTTATTTAAAAGCCATTGTTGCGACGCTTCAAGAATTCAAATTCTAGTTTTATATCAAGTTATAATACAGGGTGCGCCAATTATTTCCACTCGATCTCTAGCACCGAAACT
>CAJUYI010009328.1:0-10124 GCA_910591695.1 Galerucella pusilla | reverse complement strand
TAAACAAGTTTGAGTGATGAAAATGAAAAATTATGTGATACAATTTGAAGAGCGAGTTGTATTTGGGAAGATTATTTTTTTCAACAATTTAAAAGTTTGTATTACCTGAATGTTCAATATTCTCTTGGGTGATGGCACTCAATCGGTTTGTGTTCAATTTTCAATAAACTTCGAAGCACTTTTAGTTGTCAATAATGACAAATTCAAAGTAAAATTTTGACGTTTCGATGTAAACAAGGTTTTATCGATGAGGAAGCATAATTATCAGTATAATACCGAATGATTGGCTAGAATAATGTATTGCTATTGGTTAAAACCACCAAAATGTCAGATTTTGACAAGTGAAAAAAATAATCAGAAATATTGAACATAGCTTCAAAGGGAATATAATAACAATGGAAAATTATCGAAATAATCAATTAAAATAGACAGTTTCCTCTCCTTTCCCATTTTCTATGTACCTATAAATAATAAATTCATTTCAAATGATAATTTGGAAGTCTTCAATCTCTTTGAGGTGATGATTGATTGATTAATTCATTCATTTATTACTGCTAGTCAAGGATTGAAGTTTCGGCACTTAGTTTCTATTTTGGAAATTTTAAAAGTCGAGAGTGAGTCAAAAATTCGTAGGTGGTCTAATAATTTGAATTTTGAGCTGAAATTTTAGATGCAGGCTCCAAGATGATGAATAAATGTGGAAAAAAAGCGAAATCGTATCTACGATATTTTGCTTACAGGGGTATCCAAAAGTGGGGAAAAAGGAAATTTTTATTATGGACATCAGAAGAAGCATTTTCGAAATATACGGTGCCAAGTTTTAGGATTTCCAAATATAAAAGTGTGGGATAATAAGGTCGAGTTGTGTAATAGCAATTTATGCCATCAGTTACGAAATGCCTAATTTTGTGTAACGCGTGAGATTTTTGCGAAACGAACGAAGTGAGTTTCGCAAAAACTCACAAGTTACACAAAATTTCATTTCGTAACGTATTGCATACAAGATTTTTTCTAATTTTGAAGAAAGTAATAAAAAAATAATTAATATAATTGATAAAAATTTCGAAAACATAAATTTAGTTTGTTGTTGTTACTTCATGTTAGTTGTCATTAGTTTGACATTTTGTCTAGACGAAAGGTTTTTAGATTGATATATTTTTAGTTTTATTTTTAAAAAATGAGTGATTCAAGTTCTGAAGAGCTACCAAGCGATATTGAAGAGACAGCAGGTAATGCTCTATTATCAGTAATTCCCAAAAAGTGAAAGGCAGTTTATGATTTGGCATACGAAAAATTTGTTACGTGGTGTGATGAGAAGAAAATTAAACATGTTAATTAGGAAGTTTTACTTGCATATTTTGAGGGTATCTGTATCTGTAGAGTAGATAGGGTGAGTGTGTAGGCTCACAGCACTTAGGCCACATGTGACCCATTCTACATCCTCCCGAGGAGTTGTCCTCCTAGGTCATTGTCCATCCTGTCCTTCTCAGGAAGGTGAACAGGTCACTGGGAGATATCGGCAGGTGTAGGCCAAGACTTACCGAACACACACTCTCTTATTGACGATAACTCCGGACACTCGCATAAGACATGCCTGACAGTTTCATCTTCCTGTTCACACATCCTGCATAGAGGTGTGTCCACTAGCCCCATAGTATGGAGGTGTTTACTTAGTTGACAGTGACCAGTCAGAAATCCTACTGTTAAACGTAGGTTTTTCCCGGTCATCGCCAAATATTTCTTCGGCGCCAGCTTCCGAGGGTCGCCCAGGATGATCCTGGCAATATATTTTGAGGGTAAGAAAGATCTAAAAGTTCCCACATTATGGACACTTTACTCAATGTTAAGGTCTGAACTAAATCTGAAAAGGAATATTGATATTAAAAAATATACAAATTTGGTAGCATATATTAAAAGGCAAGCGGACGGGTACAGTGCTAAAAAGTCGAAAGTTTTTATTAAAGATGATGACAAATAATACTTAATGGCTAAGGTTGCAATGATAATTGGAATGGCAGGAGCATGCAGAAAAGCAAAATTAACATTTCTTCCAGTTGAAAATGTTATAGACGAAGGAAGCCATTTTCGTGTTGATATCTCACCTTTAAAAACAAAAGTTATACGGCAGTTTGCAATTACCAATGGAGACATTGAAAATACGAATCTTGTTGAAATATTGAGAAAATATATTAAGTTGCGTCCCCAGGTTCTTAAACACAACAGATTTTTTCTAAAATATGCGAATGGAAAATTTACCAGAAATCCTGTGGGAATTAACACATTTAGCAGTCTGCCAAAAGTTATTGCACAATTTCTTGGTCTTTCAAATCCTGTTCTATATACTGGCCACTGCTTCAGAAGAAGCTCTGCCACTTTCCTAGCAGACAGTGGCGCTGATATTTTAAAATTAAAGAGGCATGGATGATGGAAATCTACCTCTGTTACGGAGGGATATGTTGAAAATTCCATGAATAATAAAAAACTCATAGCGCAAGAAATATTTGGTGAAACATCTAATGCAATGTGCGCAGCTTCCGAAATAACAGCAAGTTCGAGCAATGAAAAAAATATGTCGTCGGTAATTAATTTGAATAATTGCAATAATTGTGTTATCAATATTTATAATAATTAATTAATTTATAATTTATTTCTCGTTTAAAAACACGCCGGGACCTACAACTTTTCAGGAGCTTTGTGTCTCTTCATTTACTGGACTAATTGGGCCTTTAATGTGAGAAAAAATGGAGATTATGAAAAAGGTATTATTAAGATTATGTGGAACGCTTATGCGAAGCAGCTTCAAAAATTTTACTATAATAAGTTCAAAGTGAAATGTCAGGAATAATATTCTTTCCAATGAAATTTATTTTAGCCTCTACCAATTCATTTATATTGCTCAAATTTGCGGAATTTTTTCATTTCTGTACCAGTATTTTTAAAGAATAAATTTTTAAAATATTTAAATGGAAGATTTAAAAATATGTCATGCTGTCAAACGTTGACACAAAATCTTCCACTTATTGAATTCATGCAGCCTAACCTCAACGAAAAACTCACCAGGATAAATCACTGTCGTCATGGTAATATCAATAAAATGAAGAAATTTTAGTGGTCCATATAGAAAGTGTGAAATTCTCTACATAAAAGCACGTTTTCAGCCAAATATTCTCCCCGTTCAAATCAATCAGATTATTCAGAATATTCATACATTGGGCACCGATCTTAGACGCAAATAAAATTAAATTTGTTGAGTAAGTTTTTCGAACATCTACTCGCTGTATTATATTTCAGCTGAAACAGTAAAACTCTATGGTATTATTGTTCTAGTTTGTGTTAGCGAGACAACATAAACTTTAATATAAAAAGTAATTATGTTACTAAGCTCGGCAAAAAAAAAGTTTGAGAACAACTGTAATTTTGGTTATAAAATATTAAGATTTATAGTTTCAGCAGAGTTTAGACATCAGTTATGAAGCTGAAATTATAGAACCCCAGGCATTTTGCTTAAATACAATATAAATTATAATTGCCGACTGAATGTGAGAATGTAATTACAGTCATCTGCAGTAGACAAAGCAGTTGGCTTGGGTTGTTTTTATTTTAGATTCAATTGAATAACGGTCTTATTGAAATTAGTTTAGATTTAACAATAAAAATCATGCAGCGAAGATGAAACATAATCTTCCTATGGGAATTTTTCTTCAATATTAATTAGTGTCATTTCAAAACTAGGTAAGCGTGCTTTTGTTTTATGCATAACAATAAATTTTCATCCAAATTGAATACAAAACTCAAAATAAATAATTTGTGATAAAGATTAAATTTAAGCTAAGAATATGCAACATAGATTGAGAAATTAATAAGCCAACTGGACATATATGCGCTGTTTTTTTCAATCATCTGTCAAAATTTAAAATAGTAATCTAGCTGTCAGATAGCTGAAGATAAATATTGAAGTTAAACCAACTTGTTTATGAAAAATATTGTTATACAAGCTCATGTAAACAATAACTTAACACAAATCACGAGAAGGTGATCTACGGTGCAGAACTTAACGCGTTGTATCAAATTCATAGAAGAAATTAATGTCTTAGTTGAAAGTTGGCCACCTTCCTAAGTTTTAATTTAAATCTCAATTTCTTAGTTTCTTGCATGAATCCACCTTTAAGTTAGTGTCAGATTAAAATTAATAAAAACTGAAATTTAGCTTGATCTTTCTTTACTTAAGTTGGCTATGAAAAGAGAAAAAAATAAACCTCGTATATCTGATTGCTCAATTAACCAATAAAACAATGTGTATGAATAAATTCACAAGTTCCAAATACTAAATTAATAAAACCATTCAAATTGAAGGCCATTTTCTATCACACAGAAAGTGTACACTCTTCGTATCACTTTCAACCTTTTTGACTTAATTAATGGTAATGTTATTGAGCCTCTCTGTTGCTTCTCACACTTCGTTAATATTATTGTGACCTTTTTTTCGGAATTACTACCCTATAAGCATACTTCAAGACGGGCGGCGGTTCCTCATGCACACACTCTCCGTCATCTTCTCCCTTCTATCACTCCCCTCATGCCATATCGATTCCTCCTCGTTCCCTTATCATTCTTATTCATTCTTCCTCGCACCTCAACATTATCTCCACCACATTTTCTCAATACACCGCCCTAATTCATTCCCCAACGTCCTCAGAACTTCCTCGTTCTTCTAGCATCTAAACAGATGTCCCACATCATCCTCCACTTCACATATCTTGCATACTCCTGTCTCTCTTTTCCCAATCTTCTGGAGGTAACCTGCTCTCGTCCCATGTCCAGTGAGCACCTGCATCAAGAGGTAGTTCACCTTCCTGAATTTCCGGCTTGTGACCTTGTAGGCCGGTTTGTTCCAATACAACGATCATGGGAGCTGCAATCCAAAAATTCTGTAATTCCAGAATTGTGGGCTCCATAAGCATATCGAATTACGATTAACCAGAATTACCTCATGCCAAATTTGCAAGCTTTTCCAAAATTTCCAAATAGTTGCTTCAAGTCAACCATTTTCCGTGTGGGAAACGTGGAACACTGAAGCTAAATATTTCCTGTTAATGGGGTTCAAAAGTTATTTGTTGATTTTCCTGATATGCTCCCAATACCTATGTACTCCTAGTAAAAACTACAGCACTGCTGATGTAAGTAGGTTTAATCTGTCCAAATCACATTTCGTTTAAAATTGTTAACTTTTCGACATTGTTCTAGGAACCAGCTCCAAAAGCGTTCTATTTGTACTGATTCGGCATAAGACAAAATATTTATTTCCTCTTCCTCGGCATGTTTCTGATTGTATTTTTGTGATCGTGGTTTGAGGTATGTCCCATAGTTTATTTAATTTGTTTCAAATCTCTATTTATGTATATATTTTGGCTTCGTTGTCGTCTTTCTGGATATCTAATAATGAAATTTAAAAACTCAATGTGATATTCATCATTTTTTTGGACATAAATTTTGTAGGTAGGTATTTAGGAAAATGGATAGGTTATGTCAATATAATTTTTCAAGTTTATTGTCGTTTATATAATAATAAAACTGGAATCTACCCATTATATTCACCATAAATTTAGCTGAAATTCTGAAAACTGTAAAAACAATGTTTCATAGCAATCTAAACTAAATTTCTAAGAAAAATTAAGAAGAACCTTGAGTTCTTTCCATGTTATATCCAAAGAAACGGGAGGTAGAGAAACTCCTCTTGAACTTTTCGCTATAATTTCTGATTATTCAAAATTTGACATTACTATAACTTTTCTAAATAAACTCACCAACTTAAAATGAAAACAATTTTTCAAGATCTGCTTTATTCCAAGATTGAATTTTGAACGTTTTTTTACGATTGTCCCTCGAAGGGCTATTTTTCAAATATTTTCATATGAACCGTTTTCGGTGAGGAGATAACTTTCGTCGCCTACATATTTCATGAACGGTGTCATAACTCCACTTCCTCACGATCTTTGCAAACAAAGCAATGGAGGTATCTCATGGAATATCAAAACGTGCTACTTGTATTCATACAGGACCGGCTTTTTTCTGGGTGAATCTGGAAAGCTACGTTCCGCTTTGAACAAAAGTTTTATTTTCCTGTATAATTTTGATGAAAAGTCAAATTAATCTTTTTTTATTAGCAACAATTTTGAGCCTGAAACTGTAAAATTGTTTTCCGCACACGAATGTCACACGAAAAAAAAATACTTTCAGCTGTTCTTGGCTACATGAGAATTATTTCTGAGTTTTCAGGCATTATTTGAAGTCTGCTTAACAAATATCTTTTCATTTTCGATCGCACCTGTCAGCAAAAAAAGGCAATATCGTTTTCAGTTATTTTCGACAATTTTCAATTGTCATTGAAATTATTTGACAGAACATTCTCTTTCTTCTGTCAATATGAGTCGGATAGAGCCATTAGAGCTGTCAGTTGATTGTAATCAGTTTCAAAATGAGATGGGAATGCCTAGGCAACTTGAATGAACTAGGCGAGATTAACATCGTGACCTTAGAAATATTTGGTGACTATTAGATTTACGCTTCAAAAAAACCTTGGAAATAACAAAGCCAGTTCTCAGTAGTGATGGGCAAAATTGGTCTTGGTCTTGCAGTTCTTAGACTAGCAAGACCAAGACCAATTTTGATGAACATGCGGACGATTTGAGCAAGACTAAAAACAAGACCAAGACCAATACCGAATAAGCAAGACCAAGACTATCCGAGTCTTGGTCTTGCTTTGCTCATCACTTGTTCTCATGGCTTTGTTATCTGATGGATATAAGAGAACTACTTGGTGGGCGACGACCCAGCACTGTAATGAAATGCCTTTGATGGGATAATTACAGTCAATCAGTGTCGAACGTGGTAAGTACTTGGATGGGTGACCATGCCAGTGAAAACCATCGTATAGGGCCCGTACAGCCGGCAGCGGAGTAGAATTTCACAGCTCGCAGGCATTATACCAATGAGCGCGAGGTATAATGTAGATGTGCCGTCTTTCGGAGGAGACTCAAAACCGAGGTCCCGAGTCCATGGTTGTTGGGCTGGAACATTAGTGGGCAGGCCAATTTCATTGTGATTCAAATTTATGGCATTGCACTAATATGTGTGAAACACCGGTCTTCCTTCTGAAGATTGTTTTCAAATCTGCGCTGAGAATTGAGACTTCTGTGAGTGGTAAGATGTTGTTGGCGGCTGCATCGGCACGTTCATATGTGAAGGGACCCAAAGTGTTACTATTATTTTATTCAAAGTGAAAATTGGTTGGACATATTTGTTTGATGCTTTCGAAGGGCTTAGTGAGTCAGTGACTATTAGGAATTATTTTGAAATATGATCGATGCAATACCCTGTCGCCTTATAAAAAGAGCGTATATTTTCTCTGAGTATATACTGTAACCATTAGGTAGGGGCTTTATATTAGAGCTCTAGGCTCTGGCTCACTTTATCCTGCTTGAGACTATTCAGAATTTTGAAGAGCATATATTTTTCATATTTTGTTGTTTATATTTTTTCCCGGTGACATTATTTTCTACAATGAAAGAGATTTTCTCTTTGATAATCCTAACTACAATATATTCATTTTCCCGCTAATAGACGATGCTAATCATTCTCAAGTCAACATACTAACGTCCCCCTAATTGAAATGTAACTGAAGACTAATCATACCTTTATCACATACGATTTGCATTGTGGAGTACCGGCTAATGTTGTTATGTAAAATTTGTAATTACAAGAAATTAACTGCAATCATCTACTGGTAGTTATAAGCGGTGCACGCAAGGGCATATTTAAATATTGATTATGTAAATCTTAACATGCCAGAACAGTATAAAGTGCCCGGTTACAGATTTGTTTGACGTTAATGGTAGATTTTATATTTGTCTTTGATCGATTGAGTATATTTGCCCCATTTTAGGTTAGTTTCTCAGTAGTAATACCCCTAGGGTCTTGATGATACCGAGATAATTTTGTCATAGAGAATGCTGAAAGCGTGCTGCTTGATTATCTTTGAGCAACACGCTTGAAGGATTCTCTACGACAAAATTTTGAGTATTTATCAAGACCCGAGGAGTATTCGATAAGATAATTTTTTACTTTGTAGATATCAAAAAATTGATTGCCAATCTGATGTTCAATAATTTACAATACAAACTTTATAAATTTTAATAGGGTATTTTCCTATGAGCGGAAAAAATTAAAAAAGAGTCGGAGCAGGTACTTTGTGGTACTATTATGCCAGAAATCAATATTTCACACAAATAAATTAAACCAGTGATTTTTTATTAACTTAACAAAAATGGTAATTTTCAAATATTTACTCAGCGCGGGAAAATATGTGAGTTTATTGTGACGTAAGAGGTCTCGCTGCTTGCTTGTTTCTTATAGGCCAGCTCAGGTGGGCGGCCGCAGGTCGAGCCGATGGTTCCGATTCGGCTGGTCAGTGATGTTGTCGCTCGGGATGCGGTAGGCGGAGCGACAAGATCACTGACGTCATAAAAAATCAGCGCGTTTTGGCGCGCTATTTAAATATAAAATTTTTAAAATTGGTTTTGGCAACTTTCCCGCTTAGTAAAAAATTTGAAAAAAATTTGGAGTACTTAACTGAGGCCAGACAATCTTCTAATGGTGTTTTAAAAAAAATTGTCAAATACCCTATTAAATAGTATTCATGTTTATTTAAAACTACAGTTGTGGAAAGTACAATTGGTAGATTAATTGAATCGTTAGATGCAATACCTAATATTCGCGACATTTTTAATCCAGTTGTCAGTTTGACGTTCAATTAATGTTTACTAAAAAGTAAACACCAAACTGAAAACACCACATGTAGGGTACCTATTATCGCTGTAATACAGCGGTGATTGGATGAAATTTGACACATGACTTGAAATTGAGTAACTATATCCAGTGAAAAATTATCATTATATAATACCACGAGAGTGAAAATTTTGTCGGCAAAATTTTTCGATTGTCATGAAAGTTTGTTGCTTGGCAATTTTGCGAATGACATTTTTAACAAAACCACGAGCCGTTAGGCGAGTGGTTTTGTATTAAATGTCATGAGCAAAATTACCTAAAAGCAACAAACTTGAATACAAGAGAAAAATTTTACCTTACAAAATTTTTAATTGAGTGGTATTCGACATGACTATTTCACGAGAGAAAAACTGAAAAATCATATGTTTAAACGTTTTATTTATTGCCAACTTCAATTATACAAAGCCAAAAAAATGATAACATTATGAAAAAAAATTATTATAATTGTACGTTGTACGATTATTTTGGGGATTGTTTTGCATCATAACCTGTAATGAATTTAAGTTAGAAACTGAGGATTCCTTTCCTTTATTTTTATTTTCTCGTAGGTTCTCTATAAGTTGGAAATGGTGTTCTTCGTTTAATTGTGAATATGGTTTCAAAGAATGGGCAGAAGAATGTCCTTTAAGCTTAATTACTTCTTGTTCACCAACTCCTTCTTTTGCTATTGCAGATACTGCAGAAGCTCTATGTGAATGATTGGTTATTTTAATTTTTTTTGTTTCTATACCAATTGATTCTGCCGATATTTTCGTCCACTTTGAAATTGTATTAATTCCCAATGGTGAATTTTTGTACCATATTCCTTTCTCCCAATTTGGATGTACTGTTAAAAATAATCTTATTGTTGTTAGATGAGGATTTAGTTCTTTTTTCAATAATTTTTAAAAATAAACGGACGGGACACAAATTGTTGTTAGCATTATTTCTTACCAGCCACTTACTGCCACTTACTGATCTTCCTTGTGTCGTTTTGGAAAAGATTGGATTATATTCTTCCCTGCCAGTAAAATTACCTTTATTATCATATTCTTTTTTGAAGTAATTAATATCACAATTAGCAGCTTCATTTCCACGACATGCTAATTCGAACGAACATAAATGAAAAAACTTTTTTTGTAACCCATCAGGATTATCTTCAGAATAGCTTTCTACCATTTCCATTAATTCTTCATTGGTAAACGCGTTAGAACTTCTTTTTCTTGTTTCAGGTTCAGCCTGAAGCTTTTTACGTTTTGTATCCCTGGCCAATCTAGCAAATTTATAGGTAATATCTTTAA
>CAJUYI010009326.1:0-10125 GCA_910591695.1 Galerucella pusilla | reverse complement strand
GGCGTCGGTGATTAGCCTCAGTCGCAGAAATAGACCGACGTTAAATAGCAGAATAAAAAAAAATCTAAATAAAAAATATAGCTATCATCCATTGATTATCACGAACCGCAATACAAAAGAAAAGTTTGTCTTTTTGACAATAACGTAACTGTAACTTGTACTACCAATACTCGCAGCTCATTGAATAGAAATACAGAACACTGCTTCCGTTTTAACTGATTAAACAGCTGATCTGCTTTGCTGCAATTTTAACCTCAAACATAACTCGTAATACGAATCCACACATAATATTCATGAACTTTAAGTGGTTATCCCACCGATTCAGAAGATTCAAAGTTTGGTTTTTGTGGTAAATTATCCACAACTCGTCACAACTATCGACGATCTCGAAGAATATCTCCTCGCTCATGGGAGCTCTCGTTCTCTTCTCGTTAGCACCTTGCTAACTGTTTTTTCTGATTCCTTCTCCAGAGAACCAGCAACCCATCTTCGAAACAATTATGTACCCCCTTCCAAAAGGTCTTAGCAACATATTATTTCAGTTCATTAGGTAAGTACTTACATGGTGTAATAGAGAAGAAGGTGTGCTCCCACGGAAGAGAAATTTTCGTCATGTTCTGCGCACCTTTCCAAACGCCGCCATATTGCCAATCATATGTTTAATGTTTTGAATGACTGTCATAACTACAACCTACACAACAAAATCTTACTTGTTGTAATCGTTCATTTTTGTAATAAATTATGAACTCTGAACATTGGAACATTAAGTGAGTGTCTCTATTGTCAAATAAAGATGTTGTCTCTTTTCGTTTCAAACTCAGTTATTTGTCAAGCGTATGATTTTGCGCGTTATTTTCTGATTGGCTGATTTTTTGATATGGCAGCGTTTTGGAAGTTTTTTTTTGATTGGTCGTGCACGGTAACACACCTTCTTCTCTATTACACCATGGGTACTTATTTAATTTTACTTTGACACTTCATGACATTTATACAAATTTGTTATTTACTATATTATTGATTAAAATTCATAACATAAACGAAATCAGAGTATCATTATAACTTATATCAAACGTTTTTAAAAATCTTATATTTCAAATTAAACCAAATTACAAACATTTTTTTCCGATTGGGTATATCATTTACAGTATACTTCAAATGAATGTTATTATAAATCAACCTTCGCATATTGAATGCACACATCTCTTATTACACAGAATGTACATACAGGGTTTATTAAACTTCTTCATTAATAATTATATATTTTACTTTTTCTATAAATTGTTCCTAATTTGTTTCCAATTTTGACATCTCAAATTTCTGTTGATATAATTATATCATCCATAGTCCATAAAATCCATAATAATATATTGTGATACAGATAAGCTGGAAAATATCTTACAAATAATGACACCGAAAATTTCAATGAAGAGTTTTTCCTGAAATGTGTAACAAATTTTCCTTTTCTTAATGATTTAAGCAATGTAGAATATAGTAATAGACATTTTACAGACCATTATGGGTATACACTCACGAAAAACTCCGGCAAAACAGTTAACATAACCAAAAAACTTGGAACCAATGTAGACGATCATTATGTGAAATGTGAATAAAGCAAGATATTAAGCACGCGCGTAATTAAATGTTAATGTTTTTCAATGCTTTGAATAAAGTACTCCATCTTTTTTTTATAATTTCCAGTTTTCAAATAGTTACTTCGAGTATTATAACAATGCCAAACCCAAATAGTGCCAGAATGAACAAAAAACAAAAACGGCTATTAATATAGTACTTACAATATTTTTATTTAATAAAAAAATGTGAAATTCATCCAATCCAATTTATCCATGCAATTTCAAAGCTACTCACTTGAAAATAAATGGACTGGCATTAATGTTAAAAAATGAGCCGGGAGCAAACAAAACTGTTTAGCAGTAGAAAGAGGCAAGTCCTTGCAATCTGAAAAAATAACTAGAGCCTTGAGTATAAAAACACTGGAACGGGAGGGGGTCAAAAAGTATAAAGCATTGGATGAAACTATAAGAGAGACACCACTATCCAAAATTGCAATTCTTGGAGCACCTAATGTTGTGGTAGCTGGACTTTATGACGAAATAGGTGATGCTGCACTTGATAATAATAATTATGGTTAAGATGCAAAAATGGATGCAAATTACGAACAAATACTAATTGAGGTGGGTAATTTCGTGAATTGAGATTTATCACTGAATATTGTGGTAAAATAACAAAAATTATATAACAGTATGTTCCAAGTATGTTACAACAAAGCAATGAGGAATATTTCAACGCCAATGAAAGTGAAACATCAACAGTACAGGTACCAATGAAAAGATATATAATATGTAGTTTTGTATGTACATCAAAAATAATGTTCAGGAGACAGACAAAGTATCTCATGTTAAACAAAAAAAGGTTTCGAAACTTCCTTTGTTAAGAGCACCAGAAAAATTCAAGCAAAGCAGAACCCTTGAAAGATTTAACAAATCTTCATGTGGAGTGCTTCAAAGCACAGTTTAATAATAAAATTAATACCGCTATTTCGCAGTTTTCCAAAAGAAACAACTCTAGGAGGCCTGTTAGTAATTTGAGATTTCAATAGACTAATATAATTTGGATTCAATTTTTTTTACTTCATATTCATATGTATTATTAAAAAACTAGTCCAAACCAATCGTGATTTTTATATATAGGAAACTTTGGTTGTAAACTAGTCTTAATTATTAATTCTACTTTTTATGCATAAGTAGTTTTTTTATAATCGGTACACCCAATATGAGTTACTAGCTATTTATTTCATTTGAAAGCTAGTCTTAACCCATTGTAATTCTTATTTATAGGAATCTTTTGTTTTAAATCTTGTTTCAACTAATAATTATGATTTTTATATTTTCTACATTTTTCCAAATAAAATACCAATATTTTTAATGAGGCCTTTTTATTCAATTAGTGTAATTAATCATACAAAAAATTGTTCAGTGATATCATTACTAATTTGCATTCCAGCCTGTTACCATAAGTTACCGGTAACATTTAAATTTGGTCTATTTTGTGCTACATTATCATTGGGATTTATGATCACATCATCGTCTAGTAATTCTATACGATGTTAAACTGCCAAGTTGTGCAAGACGCCACAACTATGAATTATATTTGCAATAAGGTCTTTTCTGGAGTACTAAGTAATATTGCAGCTTCGTGGGCATATGATGAATTAATTTGTTAATATCACAAATGATTTGCCTATTTTTATGCTGTAGTGTACTTTAAAACAATAGAGCAATTCTGTACCATTATGTTGGATGTTTGTTTTTAACTGGTATTTCATATAGATCAACGAAAGAAGTAAGTTAACAAAATAATACCACAATCATGCAATCTTCATAACATCATGTAATTTTTTAATACAATTTAGACTATTGTTCCTTGATACTGCCTTTTTGTTAATTCTAATACTCATTGCTCCTCTCACTATACTATAGACTTCTTCCTTGGGCGAATGGTTGACAAGCATACTCTCATGTTGTCTTCCAAATTCTTTAGTTGGGAACGGTTTTTAGTCTTGATGGCGTTCATTGACGAGAATGCAGCTTCACAAATATAAGATGTAGAAAAGGGCAGTATTGCTTGCATTGCTTTCTTTGAGATCAATCGATACTCGCCAAACAAAGGAATCCAAAAAGATGCAATGTCAACATTTACTTTAGTTTTCTTTAAGTTTGACTCTGTCTCAGCATCTTTAGCTAATTTTTCGTACTGTAGTACGCTCTGCAGCAACAGTACGGAGCAATCACTACTAATGTCAAAAACCATTTTTAAAATTTTTTTTAATTTTCTCGCGGCACACCTACAGAGCCCTTGCGGCACACCAGTGTGCCGCGGCACACCGGTTGGGAAACGCTGCATAGAGGGTGATTCCGTTAATAAGAAATTAAGATGAACACTCGATAACATTCATAAAAATGTAACTTACAATCAAGAATCTCTCTAAATTGACATCAAATATGCCTCCAGCGGTAATTCTTATCGGCTTTGTTTCTTTTGCCAAAATTTGTAAAACACACTTAGCCATTTGTGGATAATCGTACCATCGACTGAAGTAGATACTTTCGCTGATCTTGCTCGCCTGTGAAAAGTTCAAAATTGAAGACTCATTTAATAGCAGCAAAAATGATAAAGTTGAGATAATGACAGTGTATATCACAAACTACTCAATATTAATTTGAATAAATTTCAGGGTAATATCTATAGCTACCTACATCTACGCTACGTGATTGTATATACCAGTCCAACATTTTAATTTGTTGATATAAGTAATAGTGCCATATTAATACACATTTTGCGGATTTGCGTTTTAGATATTTATTGGAAGCTAGCTCCTTTTCTCGATATTGAACATAGGACAGGAAATATTAGGCCATACCGGAGTGAACTTGGCAGCCAAAAATTAGCAGCCATTTTCCGAAGTCACACCATCATAGACGTAGGTAGATATTTTTTTTTAAATCAGCACTAAACAAGCCATCATATACATTGTTGAGAGTATAAAAAAATATGGAGAATATAATTTAAAATGGAAAAAACAACAATTTAATATGACCTATGAATGTTTCTATTTTATTAATACAATAAAATATTATAATATACTATAGTTCAAAATTAAACACAGTGTTTCAACTCAAAGATAACGGAAAATCAGATTATGTGATACTCTGTAAAAAAGGCAGAGCACTTTGACGCCGTCGAATGGGTAGAAATGCTACCCCCAATATTTGAAAAAATGATTTTAAACCGAAGGCAACAAGAAGTCAGGTTGAGATTTTTAGCCAAACTGGAATTCATACAAAAAATGTACATACTAATAAGGATACCACATACGAGAGGAAAATCACTTCGGTGCCGTCGAAGGGATAGAAATGCTACCCCTTATATTGAAAACAATGATTCCATCCCGAAGGAAACGAGAAGTCAGGTTGAGATTTACACATAAAATAGATATACTGACAAAGAACACTATGTACAAAAGGAAAATCGCTTCGGTTTCTTCGATTGTGTGGAATATATGAAAAATTGAATTCAACCTGAAGGAAACGAGAAGCCAGGTTGAAATTTGAACATAAAATAGATATACTGACAAAGAACACTCCGTATAGGGTTATTCATCATAAATTACCCACACCCTATCATCGTTATTATTACTTTTAGAAAAAAACATTTCATATAATAGTTCTTTGGTTACAGCTGAATTTTCTTAATATTTTATCAAAAATTTTTGGAATGGTCTTTTTTTCTGATTTCAAAAATATATAATATGTTTACTCCTACCTTGTACCGTTTTTGATTTATGGAATGTTGAAAATCTGAGTTTAAGTAATTACTGTAAATATGAAAAAGATAAGTAAGCTATGAAAATGACAACTATAATTTCTTTATATGAAAAATGTCAATTATCGAACATATTAGTTGTCATTTTCATAGCTTACTTTAATAAATTATCTTTTTCATATTTACAGTAATTACTAAAACTAAGATTTACATCATTTCATAACTCAAAAACGGTACAAGGTAGGAGTAACATATTATATATTTTTGAAATCAGAAATAAAAGACCATTCCAAAAATGTGAGAGTATACAGGGTGTTCCATTTAAAAAAGAGCTGTTATTTTTTGTATCTCCTTAAATTTGCACGCCACTGAACTTTTGATAAAATATTAAAAAAATTCAGTTGTAACCAAACAACTTTTATACGAGACTTTTTTTTCTAAAAGTAATAATAACGATGATAGAGGGTGGGTAATTTATAATGAATAACCCTGTACAAAAGGAAAATCGCTTCGGTATCTTCGAATGTGTGGAATTGCTACCCTAAATATATGAAAAATTGAATTCAACCTGAAGGAAACGAGAAGCCAGGTTAAAATTGAAACATAAAATAGATATACTAATAAAGAACACTATGTACAGAAGGAAAATCGTTTCGGTGCCACCAAAGGCTTAGAATTACTAACCCAAATACCGGGTGTCCCAAGTTATCCTATACAGGCAATATCTCGCTTACTTGACAGGATAATTAATTAATATGGCTTGTTTGAACATCACAGGAGCCATGAGAACAACACCAACTGCAGCAATGGAACTAATTACTGGTCTGACCCCTCTGGACCCACACGTCAAGGAGGTTGCGTTGATGGCCATGGTACGATTGCGCACGGCTGGTGTAAGCCCCGAAGTGGGAATGGGCCAATTGAGGTTGAGCCTATGGAAGGAAGCGCTCACCACGCTACCTCTCCTGCAGGCAGCCAACGATGCAATTGAACCCAGGTTTTTGTTTAACAAACCCTACAAAATTCAAATAAAACAGAACACAGAGCCAGATGCTGCGAATGCAATACGCATATATACAGATGGTTCAAAAATGAAAGAAGGCTCAGGCTGTGGAGTTTACTCGAGAGCACTAAGCCTCAAGATTAAGTGGGGAATGGGAAACAATACCAGCGTGGTTCAAACAGAACTGGCTGGTATCTCAATTGCCACAAAAGAACTAACCAGCCCACATAGCAATTTGACGTTCTAAGCATATGCGTGGAATATTTTCAAAAAGAACATGGATGTGCAAGGCATGTTCTCACATAATACCAAAATAAGTGCTATAAATAGATTGTGTTGCGCCCTGGTCACATGCTGATCAGGTTTTCAGAATGTGATGAAAGATGTCCTTATAAGATGCTGAGTATGTACCCTGCAATAAAAAGTTCAAAGTGCCAACAAGCATGTGATAGCACATTCTTTTCACATGCTACGCATTTTCTAGCTATGGGCCTTCTGATATACAGTACATCCTAGGCATGTGTTATCGGCGTATATATTATATACCTATCCGAGTGCTATTAATCTCCTATACATGTGCTAGTGTAGATGCTAGGCACATGCTATGGATATCTCGTATTATTCGCAGGACCTACGCATATCCATTACACTTCCTCTTACGAAAAGAATGTACTTTGCACATGCTCTTCTGAAGTTTCTCGCTTGCAATGCATATACACTTTTTAGGTCCTATGTACATGATATAGAAGTTAACTTTTTTGTCAACCTCTTATTTTTCATTTACCATTTACCAATGTAACATTATTAATTAGTGCAATGAAAAATCCTTGTTCTGGGGGGACCTCCATGCCATCTGCATGCCATGTTGATCACGGCAACCCCTACGCCAGGTGAGTATAATTCTTAAGCTTTGGTCCGGTATTTGATTTCCGTGGTTACATATGAATCGGTGTAAAGCTACAAATAAAAGTCAGCGCCCTCTTTCGATGCGTTTATGTATTATTTCGAATATGCTGAAACAGGATGTGATCGCATGTGCGAAGGACGTATTCAGCATGTGCATTGAATGTACCAAATAATGCACATGCTAAAAATATGATTTAAGGTTAATCATCAGATTATTCAGATATATACATGCTAAGTGTATATTATAAATGGAAAGATATAATGGCTTCAATATCGATTGAAGTTAGCAATAAAGAATATATATTAGGACATTATCGCATGCTAAAGGTATATACTCGCCATTGACTTTATTTTATGGTATATGCGTAGCATGTGCTTTACATGTACCAAATAATATTCCGTGTTTTATATTTTGCACATGCTAAGGATGGGCTTTTGGGTTAATTCTGATATCGACAGATGGATATTTAAAATGAAAGGGTACAACACCAATGATGGCTTTGAATCTATTAAACGAAAATAGTAAATAATAATTCATACATGTATGTAAAACGAATAAAACGTGCTGAAGATCTGATGTAAAATCACCTGACCTGATTGATAATCCCTATCACATGCTTAGGATATCAGTGAAATAAAATACTTCTGATATTCTTCAAGGTATATACTTAGCATATGCGCTGAATGTAGTGAAAAGGATCTTAGTTGATGGTAAATCATTATTACATGCTAAATATATAATTAAAAAAAAGGCTTTAGATGGACTTTTATGGTATGTGCGAATCATATGCGAAAGATCTACGGAAAAAAACAAGTTTGAATCTTAAATTCTTAGCACTTGCTATGGATGTATGTACAGGGATGTGCTCAAAAGTATGTGGACAGCATATGCTAATCATGTACCGAAACGAACATTTTTTTCGGGACGTTGAAGGCATATACTTGGCATATGAATCTTCTTTCAATGCTATGTGGGAGAAGAGGAATTTCTGGCAAAAACATAATAAAATGCACTGATAGTAGACAAGCCCTATTAGCCTTGAACAGACAACGTGTTATATCGAGGCTAGTACTAGAGTGCCACCAAGATTTAGCTGACGTCTCAGCAGATAACAACATTATCCTGAGGTGGGTTAAAGGGCACGACAGGAGTAAAGGAAATCGCATTGCTGATTCTTTAGCCAGGGAAGCCGCTGGACTAAAAATTCTAGGACCCAGTGACACCTACGGCCTAACGACTTCGACAATTGCGGAACTAGCCAAACGTTACACTCATGCTCAATCCCTTAAGAGATGGGATGGAATCAAAGGATGCAGTTTTGCCAGGATCACCCTGGGCTACCCTGGGAAGCTGGCGCCGAAGAAATATTTGGCGATGACCAGGAAAAACCTACGTTTAACAGTAGGATTTCTGACTGGTCACTGTCAACTAAGTAAACACCTCCATACTATGGGGCAAGTGGACACACCTCTATGCAGGATGTGTGAACAGGAAGATGAAACTGTCAGGCATGTCTTATGCGAGTGTCCGGAGTCAATAAGAGAATGTGTGTTCGGTGAGTCTTGGCCTACACCTTCCGATATAAAGGAGATGTCTCCCAGTGACCTGTCCACCTTCCTGAGAAGGACAGGATGGACTAGGAGGACAACTCCTCAGGAGGATGTACAATGGGTCACATGTGGCCTAAGTGCTGTGAGCCTACACACTCACCCTCCCTACTCTACAGATACAGATAATTAATAAAAAAACTGCATTGAATGGCATTAAAGGACCCTCCTAATGGCTGGTGGAGAAATGTTCCACATTTCGCAGCCCTGTGGTAACTACCCCTCACTATTTATTCTCAAATGGCACCCCCTGTATATTGTTATTGAAAATTGCGTGGAATTTAGAATACAACGATAGCACATACTTGGTATTTTTTTTAAATAATAGTAACAAAAACATCAATATTTCATGAAGTATCAATTTCAACCTCTGATGCAATTCAAAAAACGAACACAACAAGTGCCTGAAATTATTTCCTGCAGAATCCATGCAGGCTGCAAAACGTGTTAAAATCTTTTTTGTGCAGGCCGGTGTAACGATACGACATGCTTCACGAATGCATTCTTTAAGATCATTTTAATCATGATATACTTCAACCTAGAATTGTAATCTTACATCAGAGCCGTCAGAGTTGAACATAGGAGAATATTTGGCAAACTTTTGGTTGACGCAAGATTTGGCGAAAAACTATCATTAACGATTTATATTTTCCGATAAACAGCTGCATTTTGTATTATTTTGATTGAGTCAATGTATTTTTAAAAAATATAAAATTCTCCCTCGATTTGATATTTAAAATTCCCGCTAAAATTCATGGTTTCTGCTGTCAAACTTCAGATGGCTTTTAAAACAGTAGTCACAGCTGACAACGTAGGTTACAATTCTAGGCTGAAGTATTTTATGCATTCGTGAAGCATCTCGTAGCGTTACACCAGCTATGACTCATACGGGGCATACAACAACAATTTTAACACGTTTTGCAGCTCGCAAGGATTCTGTAGGTGATAATTTTGAACACTTGCTGTAATTTTTTGTTCGTTTTCTGTATCTCACTCACTCACTCACTGTATCTCACTTTTCTCAGTTTGTTTTGTTAAAAATGCGTATTTACTCAATTTATTTCTTTTTGTCGAAGGACCAGTCACTGTATTTCATGTGACGAGATTTGTAGGAAATAGCCCATTGGCGCAAACTCTGACTGAAAAATGTAAAGACTTTGTCCTTCTAGGTGATAGCGCCTATCCCTGCTTGAGAAACCTATTGACTCCTTATAAGGATACAGGGAATCTCACAAATGTGCATAAAAATTTTAATACAAAGCTAAGCC
>CAJUYI010009325.1:0-10125 GCA_910591695.1 Galerucella pusilla | reverse complement strand
AAATAATTAAATCTATAGTTAATCTTGACAGCTTCAAAAGAGCATTGTGTTGTGATTAGACGCACAATATATTGTATTTTCTACAACTTTTATTTTATTAAATTCTGACAAGTATATAAATTGACATTAATACATTCTATCAATATATTTATAAACAAAAACAATAATCCCTAACAACTAGAATGTGAGTTAGTGTAGATTAAATAGTTAAGTATTTTCTACACTCCCCTCACTAACTCATCACTTGATTCCAAGGTAACTTCGCAGATATTTCAATCGTTTTTCACCTAATGATTTGGTAAGTAAGGCAGCGACCATTTCTTCACTGCGTAAATACCTTAAATCAATTTCGTTTCTCCTAATAACATCTCTTATGAAGTGTTCTTTAAATGCTATATGTTTAGATTTAGATGAAACTATAGGGTTACTTGCTAAATTTTGTGCAGCTTGATTATCGTTAAAAAGTAAAATATTCTCATGAAAAATGTACACGTCGTTCGCTAACATTTTTAAATGCATGGCTTCCTTGGCAGCTTCAGTCAGACTCATATATTCAGCCTCAGCGGTTGACAATGCTACTGTTCTCTGTTTTCTTGCTTCCCAACTTATAGCTCCTCCAGCAAATGTAAAACAGTATCCTGTATAAGATCTTCTATCTATGGAACATGATCCCCAGTCTGCATCTGCATACCCAGTAATAGAATTTTGCATTGATTTTTCAAAAACTAGGCTAAGATCTTTTGTTCCCTTTAAGTATCTTAAAACTCTTTTCGCAGCCATCCAGTGTTCAGTACCAAAGCAGGTGTTGAACTGGCTCAAATAACTGACTGCATACGCTATGTCAGGGCGAGTAGCAACTGATAGGTACATTAGTGAACCTATGAGATTCTGATAGGGTACGTCTAATTTTTCTTCTTGGTTTGCTTTTTCCAGCTTTAGATTTAATTCCATTGGTGTTGCATTAGTCTTACAATTTTCCATATTAAATTTGTTTAGAGTGTCTTCAATATAATTTTTTTGAGTCATGTGTATTGTGTCTCCTTTTTTAATAAACTCTATTCCAAGGCAATATCTTAATTCACCAAGATCTCTCATTTCAAAGCAATCCATCAAATATTCTTTAATTTTTCTTAACGGTTTTTCATTTTTATAAGCTATAATCAAATCATCTACGTAGACTGCAATGATTATTCTCTCCCCCTCTTTGGAGGATACGTAGATGCATGGGTCTGCCGTTGACGGCTTGAATCCAAATTCTTGTAATTTGTCATCTAATTTCTTGAACCATTGGCGTCCCGCTTGTTTAAGGCCATATAGTGCTTTCTGTAGAAAACAAACTTTTTCTTTTTCAGGGTTTTGTTTTAAAGCTTCCAGCATATTCTTTGTTTTGATGAATATGTCTTGATTTTCATTCAAACTCTCCTCCAGCATAATTTCTAAAATATACTTTTCTAAATTTTTGGGCATCTCCATGTGAATTTCTTCTTCCAAACTTCCGTTTAAAAAAGCTGTTGAGACATCTAATTGATTTAGTTTTAAATTTTCTTCTACAGCTATTCCTAATAAAAACCTGATTGTGCTCAACTTTGTTACGGGTGCAAATGTTTCCATAAAATCAATACCAGGCTGTTGAGCAAATCCGCGAGCCACAAGGCGAGCTTTTCGTCTTTCTAAAGTTCCATCCGATTTCAATTTTTCTTTCAAAATCATTTTACAACCTATTATATTTTTCTTATAATCTTTCTCAATTAATTTCCATGTATCATTTTTTATGTGTGCTTTTATTTCATTTTTAATTGCATCATTCCATTCTTTGTCGCAATCATTATATTTGTCGCATAAATTAGACATCTCAAAATCTTCAGTCCATTTTGGTACTTTGTGTTCTCGTTTAGGTCTTACATCATTGTTTTTTATCTGGCTTCTTTCTTGCTGCAATTCTTCATATAAATTTTCCTTACAATTGTTCTCTATAAGTTCATCTTCAACTATATTTTCTGATTGGTATATTTCTTTTGAAATTTCTTGAGGTTCCATGTAATTTTGATTAGGATTTGTAACTTCTATTTTTATATTTTCATGGGATTTGACTTTATCAATTTTTTCTTCATTTTCTAACAAATTGTATTCAGTTTGCTCTTTATAGTTGTCTTGAAATTTGTCTAAAACTTTTACGTCCCTTGCAATAACAATTTTTTGATGTTGAGGTATCCATATTCTGTAAGCTTTTGATATTTCAGAATATCCCACAAAAATTCCTTCTTGAGCCCGAATTTCAAATTTTGATCTTCTAGGATTTTTATTTAAAACAAATGTTTTTGATCCAAAAACTCGTAAATGCTTAGCATGTGGAGCACGACCAATCCATAATTCAAATGGTGTTTTGCCATTTATTGTTCGCGATGGACATCGATTTAAGAGATAGTTAGCTGTATTTATAGCTTCAGCCCAAAACATTAAAGGTAAGTTGGCTTCAATTAATAAACATCTAGCTTTGTCCATCAAGGATCTGTTTTTTCTTTCTGCTAAGCCATTTTGTTGCGGTGTATAAGGTACTGAAAGTCTTCTTTTTATTCCGCATTGTTTTAAATAGTTATCAAACTTTATGTGACAATATTCGGATCTCTCGTTATCGGTTTGTAAATATTTAATTTTCTTGTTTGTTAAGTTTTCCACTTCAGCTTTGTATGCTTTGAATGTATCAAAAACTTCATTTTTGTGTTTTAGAAAATAAACTTTGCAATATTTTGAAAGTTCGTCAATAAATGTTACATAATATTTAGCTCCTCCTGGTGATTGAATGCTAAATGGTCCCCAGACATCGGAATGAACAATTTCAAGAAGTTCTACTGTTTTTGCAGTTTCTCTATTTGGAAATGGTTGTCTATGAAATTTTCCTTTAATACAAACTTCACAATCTCCTATATGATCAGAAATGTTGAAGTCTAATCCAATAATTGCTTCTTTCTTTAAAGCGGTTTTCAGATCATTTTCATTTAGATGACCAAATTTTCTATGCCAAGTTATTATGTTATTTGATGAGAAGTATGAGATTTCTTGTTGATTTTCTTTTGTTTCAAGATAATAAAGACCATTCCTTCTTTCAGCTTTAACTACAGCCTTTTCATTGTTATCAAGGATAACAGCATATTCTTTGTCAAACATTACTTTATAACCTTTGTCTGTTATTTTGGCTACTGATAGCAAATTCGTACTTAGATTTGGAACATAAAGGGTATTTGGTAAGTTTATTGTATTTTCAGTTGATGTTGTAATTTTTACTTTTCCAATTCCTTTCAATGGTGTACTTTTGTCTTCTGCTGCTAGTTTCAAGATTCCATTTTCTGAATTATCATGAATTTCAACAAATTTATTTATTGAAGAACAAAGATGAGAGGTACATCCACTGTCTAAACACCAGGACTCTTTGTTTACACCTTCTCGTGATATGGAGGAGAAACATACATCTTCTGCTTTAAATGTAGCTTCTTTTGACGGAAAATCTCTATTAAAATTTTTAGATCGACAATTTCTCGTTAAATGGCCAAATTTTGAACATTTGTTACATCTGATGCTTCTCGAATTATTATTTGATTGCTGGTTTTGACTGGTTTCACCTCGTTTTTTATCTTGATAATTATGTTTAAAGTAATTATTTTGTTTATGTTTTCCGGTAAATGCTGATTCAGATGTACTTGAGTTATTTTTATTACGAGCTTCATCCTCTTCTAATATTTTAATTTTTAAATTTTCTGGTGATGGTAGCTCATCTCTTGATTCGATGGCTGTACGAAAGTTCTCGAATGATGATGGTAGGGAGTACAACATCATTATACTGAGTAAATCATTATTTATTTGTATGTCCATGTCAGCTAATTTATCTATATTTTCGGAAAATGTATTAAGATTCTCTCGTATGCTGTTATCTTTCATTTTATGGGTAAGTAGACTTTTTAAAAGGGTTGCCTTACGTGCAGGTCCTTTACTTTCATAAATACTGCTCAATTTATCCCATATTTCTTTAGAAGTACAACAATTTCTGATTTGTTTCAATTCATTCGGGGAAATCATCAATATTAATTCTGATTTAGCATTTAAATCTTGTTTTTCCCAATATTGTTTTATTTCTTCCGCAGCATTATCTGCAGGTTTAGCTGCTTTACCTGAAGCATATTCCCAGAGGCTTGCTCTTGTTAGTACGGCTTGAGCTTGTAACCTCCAGGTGTCATAGTTGTTGCTATTTAGAGCTTCAATTCGGAAACTCGTGGAAATATGCGTCATTTTATTTATCAATGGCCCATAACCTGTTGTGATTAGACGCACAATATATTGTATTTTCTACAACTTTTATTTTATTAAATTCTGACAAGTATATAAATTGACATTAATACATTCTATCAATATATTTATAAACAAAAACAATAATCCCTAACAACTAGAATGTGAGTTAGTGTAGATTAAATAGTTAAGTATTTTCTACACATTGAAGAAGCACATCCTTCAAAGCCAAAGAACTGAGATGCTACGACTATTCGATTGAGTGATAAAAAAAGTATTGATTCATAATTTCTAATTTTAATTTCCAACTAGAAATGTGTTGTTTCAATTGCGAAGCTTCTACATGCATACCCTATTTTGTATCTATTAGACATGTTCTTGTAAACTCTTGACATTATTATTGTTAATTTTTCGTTGTATGGTATTATTGTATTGTTTCGTCGATCCTTGTATTGTATTGTATTGTATTGTTATTATCTACATTTTACACTTTACATTTTATATTTTTTTTATATTATACATATCTTACATTTTTATTTTTCTCTACATTTTGTATTTTTATATTTCCCATCTAACATTTTATATTTTCCTACACATGTGTATTTCTCCGCGAAACAAGTGCTTGCACTTATCGCAAGAGTACCTTGTTCACTTTCATCATGTATACTTATTCAAATCTTTGTATTTATTTATTGAGTGAATAAAGTTATTATTATTATTATTATTATTATTATTATTATTATTATTATTATTATTTTTATTATTTACCAGATTTGGCTCCGTCTGAGCTTTCCTCAACTGAAAAAAGTTTAAAAGGTAGTAAATTTTCTTCCAACGAGAAGGTAATAAAAGCTGTGGAGGTCTGGTTTGCAGAGCAAGAATAAACATTTTTTTAAAAGTCTATAGACGTTGCAAGTTCGCTCTAATAAATGTATCCAATTAAGAGGAGAATATGTTGAGTAATAAAATATTTTGACATTGAAATTATGTTTGGTTCTATAGTAGGCTAAGAATTTTTCAATATACATATATACATATATAGATTTCAAAATAATTATCATATTATCATTCATTTCTCATGAACAAGCTGAAACATAGAAAAACAAACGAAGACTATCGACAACTTCACATCTGAACTAGTGACGTATCTGCATTATAAGTTGCATAATTTTAGCGATTTTTTTTTTGGAACTAGCGAAGAAAGTATAAAATAAATTTATTTTTGAATAGCCAATTTTCTATTTATTTATATTTGAATACCCTCTTGTATGTAGTGGAAGAATTCCCAATACGCATATAAAATACTCTTTGTTCTTATTTCATATTTATTAAAGGCCTCGTACCAATTTAGCATACGAAGACGTTATTGTTTTAGAATATAGTTAAATTTTCCAATTACGTAACAATGTCCCGAAACGTGGATGGCAATAAATAAAGCGGATTATTTTAACAAGCCTTCTCGCCATTTATGTTCCAATATTTCCAAATACAGCCGCGAACGTAAATCTCGTACATAGTGACCTCTAAATGTCATCAGAACCTTCTAAAGAGAACAATGAGAATCAGATGTGGTCATTCTTTGAAATATAAAACTATTACAAAATGATATCGAATCTACTTTTGGTTGCGTTCGAAAATTCATAAAAATATATTTGGAACGCTTTCAATTCTTAGTATTGTGGTGAATGTGGTAAAATCCTTCTGGCTTTTATATTGACCGATCATGAACTTACTCACAGCAAGGTCTGTTCATAATATTTGATGTATAATGGTAAAAATGTAAATATTAAACTTCTCAGTTTAAACGTTAGCACAATATCGCGAACTTGATATAAACAATATAAATATAATATAATATAAATCCACAGGATCAATTCGCCAAATTCCATAAGCATATATTTAATATGTGTTCAATATTGATAAAGGATACAGAACGCAAAGGATTATCATAATGTCGGATAGTCAAGCAGCCATTAAAGTACTGAGCTCTTGTGTTATCAGTTCCAAAATGGTGTGGGAATGCCTAGACAAAATCAATGAGCTAGGTGAGAACAATATAGTCAACTTACTGAGGATTCCAGGGCACACTGGAATAGCATGAAATGGAAGAGCAGATGAACTAGCAAAGAGGGAGAAATGAAATACCTGTTTGGGAGCCTGAAACATTTTGCGAAATCAGCTTCAATGTGATATTGGAAGAAATAGGTAAAGCCGAGAAAATGAGAAGATCTGACCATTGGAAAGATCTAGTAGGGCTTAGACAATGAAAAATTCTTCTGAGTGACTACAACCTGTTAGGATCAAATTAATGCATGTCAAAGTAAAACTGCGCCAAGAATTTCAACAGGAATCCTGACGAGATATTGTCGCCTGAATGGGCATCTGAAAAAACTCAAAATAGTGGAGGAGGAAGAATGTAGATTTTGTGGCATCCACATACTTTCTAATTACACACTACAGAATCATAAGGCACAGCACCTGAAAGATTACTGGATAGAAGAGGAACATAGTTGAAGCCGGCAGATATCCTAAAAATCCTTCGGGAAATAGGAATAGACTCTCCTCAGAAACTAAGTAGAAGTAAGGGGGCACCCCAAAATACATAAATATACATAAATACATAATATATGTTTAACAGTAGAAGCGCCAACATTTTTGTCCCACCGCCACTAACTTTCTATTTTTTACACTCAAGACCGTGAAACTTTTTTCTTTTTATAATTTATTGTATTCATCAAATTGTTTCCTATTTAATAAAAACAATAGTATATAGAATTTACCTAGATTCACCTAGAATTGCCGCCGGGTCGTTTTAGTCCCGCCAAGATTCTGTGAAGTGCTACATGTGTTAAAAACACTGCAACTACAACTGCAAGCTGTGAAGTGGGTTCCAAATAAACGTATAAGAAATGAAACTTTTCCTTCTAATCCATCGGTTCAAATCTAGATTAAGCGATACACGTAAACAGTAAGAAAATACCGTAAAGTGACCTTCAATTTTCTGCCGCCAGAGGGAGTAGGTCTTTACACGATTCGCGAATTACTTCACAATTTTTGCAATTGCTTCAATACAAGGACGCCTTTTGTTGAAAAACTTTTATTTACTGCTTTACATTATCGTTTGAAATTAGGTTAATTCTAGCGAGTTACTGGTCATTAACAGTCAAAACCGTTGCCACAAATGGTAAATACCAAAATGTCCAATCAATTAACAAGGTAATAACTCCAGTTACCATTGTCAAGAGGTGGGTAACTAGCAGAGGGGAGAGAGGAGGGCAGATGTTTTGGATGTGGAGTGAAGGGCCACCAGGTAGCGGGATGTAAGGCAAGGAGAGTGGAGAAGATTAGGGATGTAAGAGCGTGGGGCACATGGCCAGGGACTGTCGGCAAGCTTTCCTTTGTAGGGTATGTGATGAAAGGGGACACAAGCCAGGGGAGGCAGATTGTAGTAGGGGACGGAAGGAAGTTGATGTAGACGGAGATGGAAAAGATGGGAGGTACCCTCTGGACCCCTCAGAGGGGACGAGTCTGGGCAAGTAGGACGAAGGAGAAAGCAGACCGCGGAAAGTAAAAATGTTAAGGATGGATGAAGGGTGTTACAGATGAATCTAGTGGAGAGTATGATTGGGAAAGAGAAGGCATATGAGAGGTAGAAGTGATAGAAGGAAGTAGATGACGGAGAGTGTGTGAGGGACCGCCGCCCGTCTTGAAGTATGCTAGGGTAGTGATTCCGAGGCTAGAGTAACGGCGAGCTTGAGGTGGGTTTGGTTGGTAGGCATTCCCTTGGGGATGAGTCCAACACTGTCTGAGTACTGGTTAGGACACATTCAAACAAAAAACAACTGGTAGTGGTACAAACCCTCAAGACGTGAATATCTCAACTGTATAATTTACTTTTGAATATCTTAAACTTTTGGTTTATCATGTGCGAATATAATAATGGAGCCGGAGGATATACGTATGGTGAATATTAGCTTGTGTGGGGTTCACTTAAATATTCACTTTGGCTGACGAATTTCCCGATGAAAGTATATCATCCAAAGTGGTGAAGAATATTATTATTTACCGAACACCAAAATTATAAGGTGCAAGGCTTATAAATAATTCACAAACGCACCACGAGAAGCGAAACGAGAACATACACATTACTCTAATATGACTATTAATTAGCTATTAATCAGCAAATAACGAAATAACTGATTGCAATAAAAAGGAAGTCAATCAATTGATTTTTGAAAACATTCCATAATTTTCACTATGCTTCCACTTTCAGTTTTCAAATACTTGTGAGTTACTCCTTCCAACTCTCTCCAACCAATTTTCTAACAAAATCCATTCTTTTCTAAATTGTCCTAAATCTTCGATGGCTTATAACCCTCATAGAAGTTAGACGATATCTTTCCAATTGTGTAAAAATACAAATCATATAATAAACAAATAGTACATTTATTTCTTCAAAGGATTACACAGTTGAATTCAATTTGCTTTAAAGCCTGCAAAATTGTATCCATTACAGATAACTCATTTTTGTTCTTCGAACAGCATTTTCAATTCACTTATCACAATTTTTCAAAAGTCCTGGTATTCCACTAATATTTTCTGCACTTTATTTTGTTCCTCTATCTCAGTATTCCTTTAATAGTTAATGAACCGTTGAGTTTACTAATCCTATAAGGAAAATGTTGACCTAACCTAACCATGTTAATATAAAAGTGATAATCTCACCAATGGCTTGAGAAATTGTAGATATTAGATGAATGTATTTGATTTTTGACGGTCTTAAATAAGTTCACCACACCGGACTAAGTGAAGAGCTGATACTCGAAGTAGAAGGATCAATAATTATTGCAGATATTGAATACAATTGCTTACTGAAGTTTTTAAAGGAACAGCTTCTACCAAACTAATTGAAAATAATAAAATAACAAGAGCGAATGCGATGACAAAATTACAGTAAGTATATTTATCTGTCAGTACTATGAAAAATGGAAATTATCAGCTGATGTCAATGCTAAAAAGTGCTGTGTGAAACTAGGTGGAATCTGACCAATCAGAGACCTACAGAATTGCCAACTTAATTTCAAATTACTCCTCCTGGTTTTTAAATGAGGTAATTTCAATCAGTTATATGTTAAAGACAATCTCCTGGGTATACAAAGATCTGTTGCACAAGTTTTTGTTGAACTACTATTCCTGAACTCTTCAACTTTTCAGTGGGCTTGAAGAAGCAATAATTGTCAACTTTACAGCTAGTAGTGCAAAAACTGTTTCATAATATGTACCTACCAATTATTGGACAGCCTCTGATGAATCAGTACTACAATACACACAAACGGCACAAAAATATCTTTAAGGTTATGTTGCGACATTTACTGCCAATTATTATAACCACTTCATTCTGTGAAGGAATAGCCGCCTGCTGCCGAGAATAGCCGCTGGGTTATAAGCAGAAGCTTTGTAAAAATTACTTATTGTTAGGATGGACGGCTGAAGGAACAATCTGCAGAGCTGTTCAAAATTATGAAGCCTCACTCAAATTGTAGAGCCAGTTTTTATATAGAGTTTTACGCTTCCCTAAACATACCTTTTATCTCACCTATCTTTCCAAAAGTACCATTGATTGTCTTAGGTCTACAAGATATCTTTGTAACTTTTGAGAACTTCCTCTTTCTACCGGTAGTATATTGGTATCCAAAAGAATGCGTCCCGTTTTTTATTAGTTTCAGTGTGTAATGGAACCCACAGTAAGGTGAAGACGTTGCTCTTGATTGGTTTCAAGAACTGATCACACTAGAAATGGTCTTTTTCAAACAATGTCATGAAATTCATATAGTGTAACTCCAAGAG
>CAJUYI010009324.1:0-10125 GCA_910591695.1 Galerucella pusilla | reverse complement strand
TAATTATTCCGAGACCGCCTTGCTCGAAAAAATGACCACGAATTAAAAAAAATTATAAATAAACATGTTTCGGTCAACGTAAAAGGTTGCAAATTTATACAATCGTTCGGTACATTTTTCCGATAGATCTGTCAAATTTGCAGAACTTTTGGAACGTTTTCCTTCAGTTTAATAAAAAAAAACATTAATTTTTAATAACAAAAAATGTTCCGTACACTTAGATTGGTTGCAAATTTAATACGTGATATGAAATATTATATCGAAAACTTCCCCAAGTTTGCAGAACTTTTGGAATTTTTTTCACGACCATACAGCAAAAATTAATTTAATTGCAATTTTAACAATGTTCCGGACTTCGGACAAGGTTGCAAAATGAGATTTATTGTCGTCTCAATGTACCATTCACTTGACCGAAGTTTGAAAACTTTTGGAATTATAGTTAAATTTTCGATTTCGAATGTCAATAATGACTGGATTATATTTGTTGTTTACAATTATTTCACAGGCGCTAAATACTCTGCGCAATATAATGAAGACAATTTGAAAACAACGAATACTGTAATTTAAAAACACATTCTACTTATTCCATATTTTACTCGAGATATTTTAAAATGGAGTTTATTGTTTTCTTGAGTTGATTAATGGCAAACTCCAAAAAACTAACACACAATAGCATCAAGACTAATTAATAGCCGTATATTGTGTAAAAAGTGCGCAAAAGTGCAATTGCATTTGCGCACGTGCTGCACACTATATTTTTCCTACGACCACCATCCAGAAATCAAACAAACGACTGTGTTGCACACTGTACTTTTCTTTGGGCGATTGAGTAACCAAAAGAAATGTCATTCTAACAGGAGTCCTCAATGATTTTGGATCATTTATTCCTCATTTTGGAACCAAAAGTCATAACTCGACTAATTCAACAGTTAGAACGCTATAATGACTAATAATGTAATAATAGATTCAGGGGGAGGGGAATTATACATATATGTGTGGCTTTCCAATTGATATATTAACGGAGACAAATTTAAATCTCGACAAATTTCTTCCGATAAAATTATTTTTTTACCTTCAAATATCATGAAATTTTCGAAAAATCGCATTCTCAACATAATATTCTAAATACCACAACAGTATGAATATTGAACTGAGTCTAGAGTATTCTCAAAAGACCGTTTCCGTTTCATGACATCAATTTGAAGAAGTGAATTTATTCGAAAATCCACAATAAGTATATAATATAAAGAAAAGTAGTTATCATTTTTGTTATAAATTTAAATTTCTTTTCAACTTTTCAGTTCAGATAGAACCGTTTTTTAAACAATTATTTATTTTCTAATAATTGTTTGTTTTAATTGTAGGTATTTTTATATTTTTTATTTTTCTTAAAACTTGTAATATTCTAGACAATTTTTAAATTGCGTAAACTGTTGTCATTATATAACTTTTCAAGCTGCACATATTTGTTTAACCAGTCTAGTAAATATTAACCATGTTTTACAAATAGTTCGAATTTTTAAGTTCAAATAAAACCCAAAGAAGTAACTTTTTTTATTGATAAAAACAATGTGTCCATATTGCAGCAGATGTAACGTACGAAATTTGTACACAGCTTCTTTTTTTGCTATTCACCACAACATGTTATTTAATTAAATAAATTATTTTTAACAATCCTTTAATATAGATAAGGTTTTTGCTGGTGGAATATATTTAAAAAATATAAAAAATTAATCCTTCAAATGTGTAATTGATAAAACAAATAATTTTATTTGAACATTCTTCAAAAATATTAGCATATAGGCAACATGGGTAAAATGTCAAATATTTAAATCGTTGTGATGTATAGATACGAATCAATTCAAGGGAAAATTTTAGTTACATATATTAATTATATGAGTGAGTTTAGAATCAATATTTCCAAAACTCAACCTTGGGTAACCATTAGAAAATAAAAGTTCGATATTTTCTTGTAACATAAATTTCATAATCAGTCAATGAAGTCTGTTTCATATCGAACTTTACAAATATACCTAACATTTTTTAAATCTATTTTCCAGTACCAATTTTTATAAATCTTAATCATGAACATTAAAAAAAGTAAAAGTCTAAAAGATTGCTACAGGACTAATATTTAATATTTTCAAACTTTTTCTGAAAAAATTTCAATGTTTCGGAAGGCATTTTTTAAATAATCTTTAAGGTAATGTGCGTTCCTATAATTACAAGATTCTTGCTTTTATTTAATATTGTTTTTACCTATAGTACCCTTGAGTATAGGCTAGTACCAAATTTCATATGAGCTACCACGAACAAATGAAAGTCGTTTGTCTGAGTGCGGTAAACTCAAAAACGACTGAACTTATTTTCAAATTGTTTTCACTAATGGAAGGAGTGATTCATAATGAGGTGTATTACATTTAAAAAAATCATTATTCGTCGTGCGCAGCAGATGTATTTGAATCATGTATATGTTTAAATTAGTCAGACAGTCATTGGTAGAATCGAGATATGATGACATTCAAACTATGTTAATCCTTATCCAAGTAAATAGTTTGATTATGTGTATTATCATTGCACATAGACTACCGTAGATATAACTATTTACATTATGTTTATTTGTCATGAAATATGTAATATAATTAAACAATGACTTTTCAGTATTTTTGATTTGCACGCATCGAGCCATTACGGTGCTGTAGTTAAATCAACCAGGTGCGCGAAGTGGAATCAGACCCGAGTTGGCGCACCCACTCGCTGTGTGGGTCGCTACCCACTTGCTCCAACCACGGTTTTATATCTGCATTTTTAATTACACTGTACCATGTATAATGTATACAGGGTATTCGGTAGTTCTCTTCCACATCATTATATTAACCAGAATATTAATATTCGACTCATTTTTAGAATACCTTTCTCAAGAGTCTTTCATATCCTTCTAGAGCCTTTTGACGACATTACTGAACTATTGTTTTTAGATATTCGGCATGCTCCGAGCAAACGTTCGCCGATCAGCGATCAGTGCGAATGGGAGGTTTGCACTATTTAACACTTTAACAGTTAAATTTCTCGACAAACACAGCCTAAGTCTGACGTCACAACTGTGGGCGGAGCCTGGACTGGTTCCAAACAAACTCTCTTTCTAAGTAAAAGTCCCATTAGAAATTTTTTATTTAGTGTTTTCAATGTTATAAAGTGAAAATAAGACATCTAGTTTCCATATTGTGTTAGAGGAACGTCCCTTTTAAGTGATTTTCTATAGATTTTTGCCAAGGTGAGTTAAATTACTAAATTGAGTTGAAAACTTTTTGAGGTTATGTTTTGGTGATAGGTTTTTGGATAATTTCTACTATGTTTTATGATTGATAATCACTTAAATCTTAATAGTCATTTTAGTTACATATAAAAAACATTTTTAAAGAAATTAGAGGTACCTACTTTTCCTCCAGAGTCTCGCAACATTTAAGTTTTAACTCTAGAATAACAGTGTATAAAACCATAATACAGCCGCACTTTGCCTACCTTACTGTATACTTTCGATTTAAACAAATTAAGGGCACTGCAATTGTATTAAGATGTGGCAGGCTGACCCCAGTATCTTTAGTGATGGAAACATTGGAGTGGTTATCGATTGAAAAGAGTCTGATTTATATGACATTAACCTACATTTATAAGATGTTGCACAATCTTTTGCCAATGATTTTTAACAAATATATAACCTATAACAGTCAAATACATGAATATAATACTAGAACTAACAATCACTTACATATTAACATTCAAACTAAAACGTTTAATACAAAAACATTAATATTTAAAGGATTTATTGACTATAACAAGCTACCAAATGAAATAAAAGATTCACAAAGTTTGCCACAATTTAAAAGAGGATTAATGAACTATTTAGTTAAACGATGAACCTATATATATATATATAATATATATAGAATTACTAGATTAATCGACTTACCTGTAAAGAGGATTAATCTTGATTTTCCGAGCTTGTCCGAAGATATAATTATACTTGTAGTTTCCGTTAAACCTACCGATCAGCACGAATCTTCACATATCAGAAAAACATTGAATACCTATACATACAACTCGCCACCTCTACGTACTAATCATTCCGTTTGAGTACGTTTTTCTTTTAAAAATCGTATAGTCTGTGGGAGCTTAGGGTGGGTTGGGTAATTATATCTTCGGACAAGCTCGGAAAATCAAGATTAATCCTCCTTACAGGTGAGTCTATTAATCTAGTAATTTTCCTTCGCTTGTCCTCCGATATAATTATACTTGTAGATGTTCAGAGTAAAGTACGATTTTTAAATACAAAAAATATATTTATTATATAACAGTGGAAAATGATAACGAGATAATAATTACTATAAATTATTGGAAATAATTCAATATATACATAACATACATAATGACAATATTAAATAAAATAACGTATTACAAGGATACTTTGATTATTCTGTATGGATTATGGTTTTAGCAAAAACATCTGTTTGAACCCTTACTGGTTTGTTATAAAATTTAAAAAATGCGTTGGATGAAGGTGTCCATCCAGCTGTATTTTTTATTTGTTCAACACTGATACCTGCTCTTAATGCTGCAGAAGTGCTTGCATGCCGAACAATATGTGCTGAAAAAATTGAGCTATCTACGCCACCTAAGTGTAATGTATTTTTAATCTATCGACTGATTGTTTGGGAAGAAGCGGCGTGATGAGGTTTTTTATGAGTTAATATAAGACTTTGTTCCTCATTGCGAATACTCGCTGATTTTTCAATATAAAAATCAATATTATGCGCCACGCATAACTCTGGCTTATTTTTAAAATATGAGAATACTAACAGGGGTTGAAGATTACCAATTTTAGATGTTTTAATTTTATCAGGAATTTTTATTTCGAGTTTTTCTGTAGCATGGAAAATATTTTCGATTTTGATTGATGATAGTGTCTGGACTCTGCTAGCAGTCGTGAGTGCCATTAGAGTAACCATTTTGTATGATAGTTGCTCGAAAATTAGTTCTTCCAAAGGGTAACGTTCTGCTAAATATTTTAAAATTAAATCTGGATTTCAAATGTAGTTATATTTAGGACGTGGTGGACGAATATTTGAAACACCTTTCAAAAACCTATTTATTATTTTTTCGTCGTTAATATTTGCAGGAGTGAATATCAAGTTTAATGCAGATCTGTATGAATTTAAAACCGAATATGAAGAGCCTGCATTTACGGCAACAGTAAGAAATTCTAGACAGGAGTTTAAGTTATACTTCCAGGGGTCAAGTTGTTTTTCTATGCAGAATTCCCAGTATTTCTTTAAACAGGCCGTATATTGTTTTATAGTTCCTTTTGACAAGGAAGCAATCATTATATCTATAGCATTAACCGGAATACCTTTATTTAAATACGCCCTCCGTATAATTTCCCTGTCACCAGGGAAATTTTCTGGTAGAGTGGATGACACTTTCTGAAAGGAGAAATAAGTAAATATTTAGAAGGCTTAAAACAAATTGCCTTTTCTATTAAGTAACAATTTTTGAAAAATTGGATACCATGGTTGAGACGGCCAATATGGGACAACTATAATACCTGTGGACTTCTCCTGGATAATTTTTTCCAATACCCTCATTACAACTGAAAAGGGTGGAAAGGCATAAAAATAATATTTTGACCAGATAAGAGTAAAAGCATCTACCGAAAACGAGTATGGATCTGGAAACCAGGAAATAAACTTTTCACATTTTTTATTAATTCTTGTTGCAAAAAGATCTATTTCAGGTTTTCCGAAATTATCTACAATTTGCTTAAATATTGTAGTATTTAGCTCGTACTCTGTGTCAATAGTGAGTGATCTAGATTCTTCATCTGCCTCAGTGTTTGAGGAAGATGGTATATAACTTGCAAATACCTGAATATTATTTTTTTCACACCAGCGCCACAACTCTACAGTTGCTTCATTCATTGTGAAAATTTTATGCTCCCTCCTCGATTGATACAGGATATAGCAGTTTGATTGTCTATTCGGAGCAATATCCTTACATTTTTTTGCTCTTTGGCTATAGCTTTTAATCCATAAAAGGCGGCTTTTATTTCTAAAACGTTAATATGTCTTGTTTTTTCTTGTTCATCCCAAAATCCATGGGACCTAGATCCACCACTAAAAGTACCCCAGCCAGATGTTGAGGCATCTGAAAAAATTTCCAAATCGAAAGATCTTGGCTTAATGTTTTGCCCATTTCCTATATGGTTGTACCACCAGATTAGTTCATCTCTTAAGGTAGCTGGAATTGTCATTTTTTTCTTATAATTTAAATATTCCCCTTTCAATGACATATGTTTAATTCTTTCAAAGGGCTTAGTATGTATAAATCCATATTTTGTAGCTGGGCAAGAAGCCACAAACTTCCCTATTAATTTTGCAAATTCTTGGACATTTATTTTTTCTCCTAAACATGGAAATTAATTCTCTTATAGCAAGAATTTTTTCTTGTGGGAGTGAGATGCTCATAGTTACCGTATTGTATCTAAACCATAAGAATTTGATGTTCTGTCTAGGGGTTAAGGTACTTATTTATCAAAATTTATCACACACCCCAAACTCTTGAGGAGTTTTATTGCCAAGGATGTGTGCTTTTTACACTCTAGCTCGTTTTTACTTACAATTAGAATATCATCCGAATAAAAAACCGTTATTACTCCTAATAACCGAAGTTTTTTAGCTACAGGTTTTAATAATTTCGTAAATATGAAAGGTGCTATATTAAGGCCAAATGCTAAACAGGTAAATTCATACAGTTTGTTATTAAATCTGAACCGTAAATATTTTCGGTACTTTTTGTCTACTGAGATTAGAAAATATGCGTCTTTAAGATCAATTTTAGACATATAATAATTTGGACCTAGAACCTTTAATACTGTACGATAGTCCTCTTGTTTAAAATGAGAAGTTGTTATGAAAACGTTAAGTTTTTTTAAATTTAGAATAAATCTGTGATTACCGTTAGGTTTCTTAACAAGAAGATAACGGGACGGAAACTGACCCTTCTCTGAATCATATTTACAAATAGCACCAATTTTTAACAGTTCGTTAATAGAATGTTCATAGTCTTTTAATGCACTAGATGGAATTTTATTTGTAGGTTCAGAAAACTGTTTAGGTTTTCTGATAAACAGAATTCGTATTCCTTTAACCCAATTCAAAACCACTCGGTTTTGTGTAATATCTTTCCATGTAGGCAAAAAATATTTAAGACCACCTGCATACTTGCTTACCCTTAGACATTCACTTATCTCCTGTAGGGGCGGTTCCTGGCTTCTTTTATCGACTTTGTTCTGTTCCGGTACGTTGCTTTCTTCTCTTCCTTCTTCTGTTCTTTGTATCTGTATTGGAAACGCTAGTAGTTTAAATGTTGCCTCGATGTAACTCCAGATGGACCTGGTATCGAGGAAGCCGAAAACGATCTCTTTTTAAATTCAAAGGTTTTCTTCTTTAAGGCTTGTTCATTTTTTACAGCTTCTGTGAAATCTTTACTGAATAGGAATTCGCCTAATGGCATAACCTGGGCGACCTTTTTTCAATCTGGATTTAAATGTGGGACTATTTTATATTTTCGGTATGCAGAAATTGCGTGATGTACGTTACAGAATAATTGACAAGCGTCGGCTAATGCTTTAACCTCAGTAAAGCGTTCTTGAGCCGGTAGCATACGTTGAATTACTAATCCTACAGCGAGTCCTACAGCCGAAAGACTATGTGCTAATTGTTGTTGTAGAGCTGTCAGAAAAAAATCATTTTCGTTCACAAACTTTGGTAAACAGGGTTTGATCTCCTCATTTACCTGGGGTGGAACCAAAGATTTACAATTAGCTGGCAATTTTTATTGTTTGATTATTTCGGCACGTTGTTCTTTTGTTATGCCTTTCCGCAAATAGGAGTTCCAACGTACTGCAATCTCTTCATGATATGCATCACCCTCTTTATCCTCGACCTCTGGTCTAGAACCTAGAGCACTGAAATCCTGTTCGGTGTTATTTTCTTCTGTCATTTCCAAAAAGCATACTTCTGGTTCCAAAGGATCCTGTAATTCTTGTATTACCGGCTTCTGGTCTCTAATTTCCTCAACGATATCATTATCAGATGAACCTGAAATTAACGTATTACATAAGGACAGGTTAACTTATGTAATTTTGTCTTTTTCCTAATAACATCAATAAATCACCCGATTGTATTAACATCTAAAAAAGGTATATCACCATTTGAGAAGGTTATTAATCAAAATCACTCGATTTTAAGTTTGCATTGCTTCAATTTTGATTTGTAATGAAATCACCCGATTTCATAATATCTAACCTTTAGTAGTTGAATCACTCGATTCTGTTAAAAAATCACCAGATTTTGTATCACTCAGTATAAATGGATCACCCGATTCCATTTTTATTATTGTATGTTAAATAATTGCAATGACTTTTTTAGAATTCATATTGCTAGCGTATACTGGATTAAGAAATCACCCGATTTCCTATTACTCAGTACAAATGAATCACCCGATTCCATTTTTACTTTTATGATTGTATTTAGTTAATTAATTGGAGAGAATTATTTAGAAATCATATTTATTGTTTACTGGATTAGTACCATTAAAAGGCAATTAGTCACTTATGAAAAACAAGTCGCTTACATTTTTCTACAATAAGGTTATACAATGATTACTTCTACATACCTTCTGGTATATCCCTATCACTTCCTGAAGAACTTGATTGCATTTCACACAATCTGTTTTGCATTTCGCGTGATTGTTTACGAAGTTTTTTAATTTCGTCGTACTTCTTATCACTATCTAAGTTTTTTCTTTTCGGCATTTTAAGCTTGATACATGCGTACCTGATCTAGCACGAAAAAGGAATGATTAGTACGTAGAGGTGGCGAGTTGTAGGTATAGGTATTCAATGTTTTTCTGATATGTGAAGATTCGTGCTGATCGGTAGGTTTAACGGAAACTACAAGTATACCTAATTATATCGGAGGACAAGCGAAGGAAAATTATTTTCACTACAAATTGTTAAAGATAGAAATGTATGTGATTATTGTTTTTTTTCAATTGTGATAAATGCGGTATGTATTTGTTTATTTATACATTTATTATATAGGTTCATGTAGTTATTTAATTTTATATATTTATTTATTATATGTTTGTATACTTTAAACTTATATACAATGTAGGTAATTGTATGTAAGTTAGGTTTCCCTATTTTGAATAAAGCTATCTATACCTATCTGTATATTATTATTCAGTTTGTGACTTTAACTGAATATATTCTAAGGGCTTTTAAGACACTATGGTAATGTGCTTTGTGCCAGGTTGCAAGCATTAAAGTGCACATTTTTTCGGTTTCCAGGCTGAGAGAAACAAATAGATTTCTCTTATAAGGTGAAGAAAGAGTAATTAATATCATTTTTAAAGAATGTCTTATTGAAATATTTTATTTACTCACAGGCGAAAAGATAAACAACCCACTCAGTTTGCGAGAGTTTGTGATTGCCATTTTGTGGGCAAAGAAAGCTTTAAGACATGTTTTGAAGCCAAATGAAGATAATAGAATATAGAAATTAAGAAAACAAAATACAGTTTAGATGGTTTCTAATAAAATAAAATGAACAACATAACCTCAAAAAGTTTCAACTTAATTTAGTAATTAAATTAACTCACCTTAGCAAAAACCTATACCTACAAAAACACTTAAAAGGCACGTTCCTCTAACACAATATAAAAACTAGATGTCTTATTTTGCCTTTATAACGTTGAAAGCACTAAATAAAAAATTCCTTATGGGACTTTTACATAGAAAGAGAGTTTGCTTGAAACCAGTCCAGGCTCCGCCCACAGTTGTGACGTAAGCACTTGGGCTGTCTATTCTTGCTCGTGTTTTCTCATACGGTGCATGCATTAAAGAGATAGAGCGCTTCTGGCAAACTTTCGGTCTCTCTCACAAAGCCTGCAAGCTTGAATGAAAAGGCGAACTACCTTTGGATAGATTCGGTAGTTTCCGAACATTCGCTGGGTGACAGATTTTAATTTACTGTTTTTTCAAATTATAATGTTATTTACAGGGTG
>CAJUYI010009323.1:0-10126 GCA_910591695.1 Galerucella pusilla | reverse complement strand
TTATAATACAGGAAAACTGAGTTACTTACTCTATCCTAACTCAACTTAAAAAAACAAGATTTCACAAAATTAGCAATATTTCAAGTAATTTTAAATAAAATATTCACATTTCATATAAAAAAACTTTAAATCGAATTCAAATTCACAAAATCAGCTCATTAATCTATAATTTTAACAAAAATCGCATCAGTTTTCATTGAAATATTAAAAGTAGTTCAAATGTACCTTGAACTTATTATCAGAAATACATCATGCACTGTTATAATACAAGAAAACTGAGTTACTTACTCTATCCTAACCAAAGTTTAATAAACGAGATGTCACAAAATTAGCAATATAAAAAGGTAGAACGTGTCGCGGGACACACGGTAGGAACTTTAGTTCCTTTTAAGCAAAAGTTATGTAATACATCTGACGTTATAGATAAACAATTTACATATTCTTTGGTGGTAGAGTAGTAAGCACACCAGACTCTCACGCGGTATACCCGGGTTCGATTCCCTGCGAGGAATTTATTTTTATTGTTAATTTTATTTTTAAGTAATCATTCTGCTTGATATTAATAACGACAACAGGTAGACGTTTGAAATATTTTTAGCAGAATATTCATTATTATAGATAATGGTACGGTACCCTCCATGAGGGAGTCCGACTGGCAACATCTACTTATAACAGCATCGTATATTTAAAAAAGGAAACTGTAGCATTATACAAATTGGACATTCGTTTACCACAAAATTAGTGGAAACATAAAATTGAAATGTAAAATTTTTAATTTGAAGTTATATTACAGTTTATAGAAATTTTAATTTTCTAGATTTTTTCCTAAGTGGGTCGTAGAAAAAATATGCTGCTCGACTCGTGTGGATTGTCCATATCGCATTTGAACGATTGAGCACTCCGCCTACGGCGTCGTGCTCCATCTTCGTCCTCGTGCGATATGGCCATCATATCCACACTAGTTGCACAAGCTACAATTTCTTTCAAAATATGCCCTTTCACATTTAAAAACTACCTGCCAAATGTCAAATCAATTTATCCATCCATTTTAAAGTTATCGAATTAAAACATTCAAGTTTTCAAAATTTCAACACCCTGTATTTCGAAAAGTAGCTAGACCCCTTAATCGCGCAAAAAAAATTATGGAAATAATAGTAAAAATTAATCCGAACAAATTCAAGTAGATCACTAGCACTGCGAATACCAGCTTTGCATAGAATTTCAATATAGCATCGGTGGTTCAGTGGTTAGAATGCTCGCATTGCACGCGGGCGGCCCGGGTTCGAATCCGGGTAGGAGCATATTTATTATTATGAATCGCTGCTTCGTAAACGAGAGAGAGACTAAGGAGGCACAAGCACGCAAAAGCAAGGCACATAACGAAGCAATGTAACATAACGTAACGCGTAACGGTCAGATCTTTTGCGTCGCGACCCCTGGTCGCTCAAACATAACCTGGCGTAAAGAACTAAAGTTCCAACAAGTTATTTTAAATAAAATATCAACATTTCATATCAGAAACATTAAATCTAATTGAAATATACAAAATCAGCTCATTAATCTTCGACTCTTATATCCTGACACAGCTTTAAATTAACGAGATTTTATAAAGACATTTTAACGCTTGCTAAAAGATCATTGTTTTTTCAACAAGTCTAGCGAGACTATTTCTAAAAAATACAGTTTACAATTTGCATTTATAGTTAAAAACGTCTCCTAGAAACTATAAGTTGAAAGAAACGTGACCTATTTTTTGTTGTAAATTTTAAAATATCACATAATTAATCCAAAAAAATTTCACATAACTCTAGACTACACAGAACTAACACATCTGGATCAATAGACACTAACATTAACTCAGAATGGAATTATAGCTCTGAAGTATTGACGAGACAATCGGAAAGTACGAATTCCGGAGGTCCACCATCGAGATCTACGAACAGTAGGCCTTCATCACCTCCACCAGATAGTAACATTCAATTCAATAGCACCGAACCATCTTCTAATGTTAGTTTTCACGAGAGATCTTACATCCATTGTGAGTATTCTATTTACTATTTCATATTGGTGGTAACAATAACGGTTTGTTGAAGAAAGGGAAGGCCATCAAAAAAAAAATAACAAAAAAATAAGGTTAGGTTGAAATATTTTGATGATAAACAGGGTGGTCCGTAAGTAATGGACCAAAGTAAAATGGAAGAATCTTGGCCTAAAAATATAACAATCTGATGCAACTTCCTTTAATAAAATATTGATGGTAAAAAAGATACAGGATGGCAAAGTTGGAATTTCAAAATTGTTTTTCCTCAGTCAATTGTAAGATTTTCAATATACAAATGTAAAAATTTTAAGATAGGGGTTTTAGGGCCTGGGAAATCATAATATGTTATCCATTTCTATGTATTTTTTAGAGGGCGCCACAAAAGCTATGTAATTGGTATAACTGTGCAATTAACTTATTTATTGTTAACGGTATAGTTCATTTAAAAACCAGGAGGAGTAATTCAAAAAGCCTTACTCACAACACTAAAAGTTACCAGATTAGTTACTAAAGGGTGTGTTCCGAAAACGTAGTCAACAGTCGTGTTCCAAATATATTAATTGTGTCTTGATAGCAAAGAGATTAGTCATAAGTCGATTTTTCCTTTGATCTTCAGTATATTCTTCGGATGTACCTAAGCATTAAACAAATTGTAAAACTTTTTCTTGTATCATGTTTGAAATTTCTAATTCAAACTGAAATATTACAACACCCACATTACTCTATTACAGCTGTTTTAAGTTACCAACAACTGAATGCTTTAAAAAGAAAGTCGATAAGTTTATTTTTGAAACGTTTCGACTAGCATACAGTACCTATAAAAATAAATACTATATAAATAAAAACTTCAAAAAATGGCTAATAAATACCTTCGACCCTACATCAGAAGATTCAGATTCACATCGACAACAAACAAATTATGGTCATTGCTAATTATGGGGAATTACAGATAGTCAAGTTACTTCAATTATATTTATTTTAATTGAATTGAAAAAAATATGACAATTTATAATATGTTCTGGCAATAACAATACTACAAAATTAATAACTTTGTAGAGCAGTAAGCAGTATTAATTTAAACATGTCCAACAGTTATCTTTATGTTACCGAATTAGGAATAATAAACCATTTTTCAAATACTTCTGAGATATTTTCCTCCTTCTTTTTGCCTTCAAAAACCAATACTGCATTTTCTACCAAACCCACTCTTCTCTTTATTGTTTTATATCTTTCAAAGTTTATTATTACTGATCTCGTTATGTTCATTCAATAAACTTTGACGATTTCTTTCCAAATATATATATAACAAATAAATAGTACATTTGACTCTTCAAAGGGTGACACAGATAAATTTAATTTGTTTCAATAAAGTCTGGACTTTTCTTTAAAGCTTGCAAAACTTTGTTCAACACATATCTCATTTTTGTTTGCGAACCACATATTTTATTCACTTATCACAATTTTTAAAAGTCCTGGTATTCCATATATTTTTACTCTACCCCAGTATTCCTTTAATGGTCGGTAAACCGACTTTACTACTATTTTAAGAAAAATGTAGAGTTATAATGTACCAACTGCTTGAGAAATTTTGATGATAACATGAATATTTTTGGTTTTTCATCCAATATTTATTTATTTATCTGTCGGAACTATCAAAAATGTCAATGCTAAGAAGTATTGTGTGAAACTGGGCTGAATCTGACCAATCAGAGATCTACAGAATTGCCAACTTAAATTCAAATTATTTCTCCTTGTTTTTAAATGAGGTATATTTATTGAAAAATATTAAAACTGCATCATTTTTGCGACAAAAAGTTATACCTATCATTAGTCTCTAAAGTTACTGGTTTTCGAGATATTCACATTTTTAAACTCCCCTACATAATTTTCATTTCATTTATTACACAAAAATAATAATGCTAGTAGGCGATGATGTCAACAAATTCATTATTAGCTATAATATGGCAAGAACATTAATAATTTGCAATAATTTTGTCATAACTTTCTTCAAGGATGTTGCTTTGGGGTAACAGCCCTCCGCCTTCGGAGTAGGGTTGTTACTATAGTCTGTACAGAAAGTACGAGGAGTAATAAATCATTCATTTAAGTAGATTTCATAGACGTACCAAAATATATTTTAAGAGGGTCTACCGTAAGGTACATTTTGTATTGAACGAATGAGTTGCAGCTATGCTAAAGAATATACGATTTAGGTCAGAGGTAACGGGATGTACTAATTTTAATAAAAAAAAGTGATAGAGGTACATAAATTTTAGTATGTTTGATAAAGAAAGGCAACACAGTTTATTCATAATAGAAAACAAACCAATCTGTAACAATAATTATTTTATATATTTTTGTATATATGTGTGTATAAATGCTGGATATACAGTTTCCAAATCTTGGCAAGATGAAAACATTAAAAGCGGAAGGCAGGCATTCGTGGAAGGTTTGTCGTTAGGTTTGCAGTCACATCTGGAAAAGGAAAAAAACTTATCATTGTCCATGTTGGAAGTTCTGAAGGTTTTGTTGATGGTGGATTATTAACTTTTATTTCAAAACGCACGGGGGACTATCACGAAGATATGAATGGGGATGTCTTCGAGGAATGGTTTGTTCAAATGTTGGATCTGATTCCAAAAGGGGCTGTTATTGTTATGGACAACGCAAGTTACCATTCACGGTTACGAGAAGCATTGCCCACAAGTCGTTGGCGTAAAGCAGAGCTTTTGGAGTGGCTTATTTCGAAAAATATTAAGTTTCCAAAAGATCCACTAAGGAAAGAACTTAACAGAATTGCAAAAATGAACAAGAATAAATACAAAACCTACATTGTAGAAGAAATGGCTTCTTCTCGTGGTATATCAGTTCTTCGACTTCCCCCTTATCATTGTGAACTTAATCCCATAGAATTAATATGGGCTCAGGTAAAGGGGGAAGTTGGAAAAAAAATACTACTTTTAAAATAAACGATGTTGTGAAATTGTTTGAGAGTGCTGTAAGTCATGTTAGTAAGGAAAATTGGACAAACTGTATCGAGCATGTTATCAAAGTAGAGGCAAATATGTTGAAAATTGACAATATTTGTGATGATTTAATCGACCCTATTATTATTAATGTCAACAACGATTCTTCCTCTTCCGAGTCGGATATAGAATAAAATGTAAGTAATAAATGTATTCCAATAATTATTTCTTTTCATTTTTTATTATATTATAATTTAAAACGTATTTTTTTCCCAAAATACACACCACTGCATTGCGTTATTGCTTATCTGCTAATCCTTTAATAATGAAGAAACCCTAAACTTTGCTACAACTGAAACAAATACGGGGTCGATCTACCTGGTTTTTAGATTTACGGAAGAAATGTAATTTAAAGTAAGAGATTTATCAAAAATTTCATGGTGCTCCCTGTAAAGGTTTTGCATACTTAATTAGGGTTTATTACTCCTCGTACTTTCTGTACAGACTATACGCTTTCGAAATCTATGACAATATAATTGCAAATTATCAATGTTCTTGCTATATAATAGCTGATAATAAATTTGCTGACATCAGCGCCTACTAACGTTATCATATTTGTGCTAATAAATGTAATGAAAATTATGAAAGGGGGTTTAAAAATGCGAATATCTCGAAAACCAGTAACTTTTGAGACTAATGATAGGTATACCTTTTTGTCGCAAAAATGATGTAGTTTCAATATTTTACACTAAATATAGGGATACCGTTAACAATAAATAAGTTAATCGCACAGTTATACCAATTACATAGCTTTTGTGGCGCCCTCTAAAAAATACATCAAAATGGATACCATTTTATGATTTCCCATGCCCTAAAACCCCCATCTTCAAATTTTTACGTTTGTATATCCAAAATCTTCCAATTTACTGAGAAAAAACATTTTTGACATTTCAACTTTGCCACCCTGTATCTTTCTTATCATCAATATTTTATTAAAAAAAGTTGCGTCAGATTGTAATATTTTTAGGCGAAGAATCTTCCATTCCACTTTGAACCATTACTTACGGACCACCCTGTATAGGTAGTGGAGAGTTAGAGAAAATTTAGTAGCTTTTTGAATATTTTTTAGACCGAAAATCAAATTGTTTCATCGAGCTGGCGAATTTAAAAAGTAGACAACAAGATCATTATTTCGAAGCTTTGAGAAATAAAGAATGGGTCGAACAAGCCACTTGGCGTCCCCAATTACCGCCACCAGGTTGGCGGTTACGCGGCGTTTTGGTAGCTCATTTGCACGAGCACAAGGGAGCTATCAACAAACTCTGCGTATTACCAGACACTCCTTGTTTTGCCAGTTCTTCAGTTGACGGGTGTGTTAGGTAAGATTGTCATTGATAGCATAAAATTATTAAGTGAACATGTTGTTGTTGTTCGACAGATTATGGGATTGTGCTAAAATGGAAGGTAAAAATATCGCCAATCGTTCTAAACAACATTTTAAAATGGCATCGACAAATATTACGGGCATGGATGTGTGCGAAAGTGGACAATCTTTAGGTGTCACCTGTCAAGATGGTTCCGTCAATATATTACGGATAGACAATGCCAATAACAAGTAAGTTCAATCTCTATATACAGGGTGTTTACAAAGTGATCTGAAATATTGTTGTAATTTAATTTTAATACGAAAAGTTCCTATAAACGTGTGGTATGCCTAGTGTAGATACGGGTGGCGTCTTTCTTACTTTTAGCATTTGTATAACCCTCGTAACTTCTAAACGAAAGGTATAATTCGAATAATTTAAAATTACGTGTACCTACATAATAAACTTTGTTTATGGAACTATTTAGTTGATTAGCATCAGGATTTGATTTCTTTGCAAAAATCTCTATATTATAGACGTACAATAAAATTATCAAAGGACAATCGATTTTAAAAAATTTCGATGAAGACATTTCTAGAAACAAATTAACCCTTTTAAAAATTTTATCGTACGCTCATGGTAAAGGGAAATTTGTATATATAAATCAAACTCACTAAAAAAATGTGTAAGTATCTACCTATAAGTCAGCCCCCTTGAAAAAAGTTGTCGCACGCCTATGACAGAAGAAAATGTAAATGTACGTCTATGGTGGACAAAAATTCTCGCAAATTATTGAATCCCTTTTAAAGTTCCATTGTAGGTTCAGGGTAAATGAAAATTTTTACAAATCAACCCTCTTTTAACATTCAATCGTACGCCCATGGTAAATGGAAATTTTTACATATAAATCAGCCCCTTTAAAAAATGTTATCGCACGTCTATGACAAAAGGAAATTTCCACCAATAAATTGAGTCCTTATAGAAGGTTTAATGTTCCCCTATGGTAGATAGAAATTCACAAATAAATGAATCCCTTTTGAAGTTTTATCTACGCTCATGGTAAATGGAAATTTTTACAAAATTTAAAATCCAATTGTACGCGCATGGCAAATAGACATTTTTACATCAAAATGTTATCGCACGTCTATGACAGAAAGAAATTTCCATCAATAAATTGAATCCTTATAAAAAATGTTAATGTACTCCTATGGTAGACAGTAATTCTCGCAAATTAATGTATTCCTTTTGAAGTTTTATTGTACGCTCATGGTAAATGGAAATTTGTAGGTACATACAGGGTGGGGCACTATGAACGAACTATTCTCTGGCGTCTTAACGGCAAATATAATTAGAAAAAATAAGACGTAGAATTATGTAGATCACTTAGGACTATAATTTAAAAATATTTTGGAATATACAGGGTGCTCCAAAAAAGCGTGCCGTATCAAAGTTAGGTTCCTTTAAATGGAACACCCTGTATTTTATCACATTTTTGAATTGCACTATTAAAAATAATGTAAGTTCATTAACATTTCCCTATACCTATCTAGTTCAGTTTCCAGGATAAATCGATTTTACATAATTTGTAGACCCTCCGAAAAAATACAATAACTTCAAAATAAAAACGAATAACCACATTTGCTTTACACCATCTCACTAGAAGCTTTTAACATTCTGTTTCCAATATTTACCGGTATGCTATCATATACAGGGTGTTTTTAATATGACAGTATAACACTAACCAATTAATACATAAATATCTGGCTTAATTTAAATGGAACACCCTGTATCTGTTGGGTCTGTTAAACGTGGGAATTTATTACCTTTCAGTTGGTATTAGGGTTGTCTATGTCTAACTCTACTAGTTCTCGAGAAATTTTAAATTTGTTTTTTAATATTCAATTATTTGCTGACATCTAGTTACCTATGACATGATACGCCGATGCAAAGTTTTTAAAAATTTAAAATTTGTTATTTTGACAGTAAGTGCTTTGTTGTATGATTTATTATCGATAAATTAAAGGTCTCTTAAATCAGAATTTTATTAAGGATAAGTACACTATTTTTGGGCATACAAATACAATAAGCTTTTAAATTATAAAAAAATTACTAGGTACAAAAAATTCAAAGAAGGTGTTCAAAGTGACGCTGTTAAGACGCCAGAGAATAGTTCGTTCATAGTGCCCCACCTTGTATAAGTCAACCTCCTCAAAAATGTTATCGCAAATCTTTGTCAGAAGGGAATTTCCATCAATAAATTGAATCCCTATAAAAGTTTCAATGTTCGGCTATGGTAGAAAGAAATTCTCGCAAATAAATGAGTCCTTTTTGAAATTTTAATGTACGTCCATGGTTAATAGAAATTTATACAAAATCAACCTTGTTTTAAAATTCAATCGTACGCTCATGATAAATGGGCATTTTCACATGTAAGTCAGTCGCACGTCTATGACAGAAGGAAATTTCCACAAATAAATTGAATCCCTATAAAAATTTTAATGTGCGCCTATGGTAGGTAGAAATTATCACAAATAACTGAATCTTTTCTAAAATGCAATCGTACGAAAATGGAAATTTGTACATATGAATCAACCTCCTTAAAAATTGTATCGCACGCCTATGACAGAAAGAAATTTCTACAAATAAATTGAATCCCTATAAAAAATGTCAGTGTACGCCTATGGTAAATAAAAATTCTCGCAAATAAATGAATCTTTTTTGATATTTTATCGTACGTTTATGGTTAGTAGAAATGTATACAAAATCAACCTTTTAAAATTCATTCGTACGCTCATGATAAATGGAAATTTTTACATATGTCAGCACCCTTAAAAAATGTCGCACGTCTATGACAGAAGGAAATTTCCACAAATAATTTGAATCCTTATAAAAATTTTAATGTGCGCCTATGGTATATATAAATTCTCACAAATAAATGAATGGGCGGCTAACTACCTGTAGCCCAGGAGAGACAGCCTTAAATTGGACGCTGCCGGAAGGATTATGTGATTTAAGGATTAAGCTTATATTTAATCAACCGGGTTTGGGCCTGGGTTTTCTTGTCTTTTTTAGATTTCTATTTCTTATTTTCTGATATTTTTATACATAGTTACACTTTGATCAACCGGGTTTGGGCCTGGGATTTCTTGTTTTTTTTTTAGTTTTCCATTTCTTATTTTCTGATATTTTCATACAAAATAATACAGGTAGAAGGATTAGTAGATGTACATAGCGTCGAATTTAAGGGTTTGCAAGCAGGTACATAAAGTGAGAAAAAGATTAAGTGAAATTTTAGCGTCGAATTTATGCACGCTCAAATGAATCTTTTCTAAAATGCAATCGTACGAAAATGGAAATTTGTGCATATAAATCAAACTCCTTCAAAATTGTATCGCACGCCTATGACAGAAGGAAATTTCTACAAATAAATTGAATCCCTATAAAAAATTTCAATGTACGCCTATGGTACATAAAAAATTCTCGCAAATAAATGAATTATTTTTGAAGTTTTATCGTACGTTTATGGTTAGTAGAAATTTATACAAAATCAACCCCCTTTTAACATCCAATCTTACGCCCATGGTAAACAGAAATTTCAATTTTGTTGTGTGTGTAATTTGTTGTAATTAGTCTAACGCCCCCTATCTCACATTTTACAAACTTGAAAATAAATTCTAGGTCGCATATGAATCGTTTTCCAAGATACGCTTATCTATTCTTTTTTTAATTTCTTGGGAAATTAAACCACAATATTT
>CAJUYI010009322.1:0-10127 GCA_910591695.1 Galerucella pusilla | reverse complement strand
AACTTTCTTTGATCTGGTAATGTCACAAAACCAAATATGTGAATTTTCTAAATAAACTAAATGAATTTGATATATTGAGGTCTAATGAGAACCAATCAAATCATAAGATGCTGAAAAAGATTAAGGGTCTAATGAGAACCCATTTCTAAATCTAATTCAAAAAGGAAAATTCACAAATAGGTCAAGAGAGATTCTTCTTCCAGTCTTCTTCCGACATTATGATAATCCTTTGTCTTCTGTATCCTTTATCAATATTGAACTGGGTGCATATTCTTATAGCGTTGATTTCCGCTTGAAAGATACTTTTCTCAAGCTTTCAGAGTGTTTGGTTCCTGGCCCGAACACTCCTATTCCAGCTCCTTCTATTGCTTTTGTACCTTTGAATGGCTTTCTTTCCAAGTCTGGTAATGGGATCCAAATACCATAACAGGAGAAGAGGTCAAGTTATTTTCTTTGGAAAGAATTAACATTTTTTGGGGCTATAAACGGTATTGTATTCTTCGTTTTTTTGACAGTTCCACTTAAAAACGAATAATACAATACTGTTCATAACCTTAAAATTTGATAATTATACAGTGTGGCCCATTTGGTTTGGAAGCACCCCTGTAAAATCCACATTTCTCAGCCGATTTTAATTTAATTTTTTTTGTTAGATTCAGTATTAAAAACAGTATTTTGGCACACATTTTCAGAGCCTAGTTACTATTTTCAAGGCACTCTATTTTAAATTTTTCTTTGCCAAAAAGACAAAAGTACGTTAGGCATTTTTTTTTCTCAAATATAACTATACCACTGGATTCAGAATCATCACAAATGTAGACTAGCAAAATTAAAAAAAAATGTTTATTAACGACAAAGTTAATTACAAGATGAATTTGGAAAAAGTGGTTTCATAAATTTTGTATGTAGACAATTTTGAATGTAGACAAAATTTTGAAATGGCAACACAATAAACAAAAACTAGGACTCAAACATATTGCACAGTGAAAATTCGAAGCCGATAACTTAACCGATTCTGGAGTTATAGCTTCTGAAAGTAATGTAAAATTGTGCTTGATAATGTAATGTTTTTCTTATTTATTCGAACTGTTTTTACCGTTGGATAAAATTATACACTCACTATGGCTAATTACTATTGATTTATTAAAGAAACACTTACACACTACAATAAACTTAATTTATATACACACTACTTAATGTCTATTAATTTATCTACACTCGGTATAATAATTGTCCTAATTTATCTTCAACACTATTTATATTCACTTTCTGTTTACTCACTGTATACCGAAACTGTTTACCGATTCACTGTATACTGAACAACTTCTCGATTCACTCGAAAACTCGCGTATATATATAGTCCTTCGAATCTCTAGAAAATTCTTGAATATACCACCTCAGCGTATACTTTATAATTCCAGATCATTCGCGATAAACCATTGGCCTGGGACTGTATTCTTGACTGAGGGAGTAGAGCTCTCCGAGAGAACACATATTTTGTCTTTATTCTGCTTGGCTACTCTGTCACTACTTAGACAAAGACAAAATATCTGTTCTCTCGGGAATCTTTACTCCCTCAGTCAAGAGTACAGCCCCTTTACATTACCTGTTCCGAGAGCCATTCTAGAAAGGTCGCATTCATAGTTTGCGACAGGACCGGCTTCGGAATCAGTGAGTTCGTAACAATAATTTGGATTGTTGGCAAAGTATAGTCTATGACAATACGGTCATTAAAATTTCTTGCCTGCAATATTTTTTTTAATACCTACGTTTGGTCACTGCTCCAGTCTCAACAAATACTTTTTTTTTTAATTTTGTGCACTACCAAGCAGCAAAAACGGCGATCTGGATGTCTCCGATTACCTATTTCTATTACTTCTCGTTCACTTCTGTCATTAGGTACCTACGTTTACACCGGGCGTACCAAATTTTTAGTCCGAGGTCTAAATGACGTCACGTGTACTTTACTTTCGGTGTAAACACCCAAGGAGTAAAATTTGGTACACGAATTTGATCCGTCTCAACTAGGGTGGATTAAATTCAACTTTTAACGGTGTAAACACGGCACATCAATATTCGTGGACCAAAGTAACAGTTTTCTAAAAGCACAGAGTAAAAATAGGTCTCTGTCACGTAAGATCGGGTCAAAATAATCTAAAAAAGCTGAATAAAATAACTAAATAAAAAAATATAATAAAATCTACCATAAAATTAACTTAAGATTTAAGGTTATGTCATTTCAATATGAAAATGTCAATTATTTTGGTCCCAGACTTTGAACCTGGACTATTTTAATCCAGCAAAACAGTCAGTATAAACACTGATGCTCTAAAATAAATAAGTCCACGATTTGGTCCTCAGCCCAAATTGCTCCACACGGTGTAAACTAACCTATTGTAACCACAAAAAATTACAATTTCAACTTAGTCTTGAATAGTTGAATATTTGGAACATTTAGTACTAACTATTTTATACAAATGTTACTGACTGACATAAATAAAATTTCAAAATCAAAGCCTAGTTGCGACTCGTTTATTTTATTTTGTTAATAAATGAAATTATTAAGCACAATTTTACACTACTTTCAAAAGCTATTACTCCAGAACGGGTTGAGTTATCGGCTTCGAATTTTCACTGTGCAATATGTTTCGAGTTCTTGTTTTTGTTTACCATGTTGCCATTTTTAAAATTTGTCTACACTCTACGTAAAATATTACTGAAAATACCACTTTTTCCAAATTCATGTTGTAATAACTTTGTCGTAAATAAAAAATTTTTCATAAAATTTTGGTAGTTTACATATTTGAGAAAAACAATTGTCTAATGTACTTTTGTCTTTTTTATCAAAGAAAAATTAACATAGAGGGCCTTGAAAATATTAATTAAGCTATAAAAAATTGTGCCAAAATACTGTTTTTGATACTGAATCTAACAAAAAAATTTAAAACAAAATCGTTTGAAAAATGCGGATTTTACGGGGGTGCTTCCAAACAAAATGGGTCACACTGTACGTTTATTATTTTCAAAGAAAAAGACTTGTTGCCAGACTTTCTCGCTACCTTGTATAATAGTAAACAATATTAAACATTGTATCGTAGAGTAGAAGAATATCAGACGAAAGATCAGCCGTCGAAAGAAGATACAGTCAACAAATTGAACAGCTGACAGCTGAGCTAGGCGTCCAATGGGAAAGCACAAATAAACTACAGATGGAATTGGACAAACAACGAAGAGAAAACGCCGATCAACGCAGAGACGTCGCTCAAAAACAAGCTTTGATAGACGAACTTCGAAAGGAAATGCAAAACAGAATCAGTAAGTCGACTTGAAACTAATTTTTTACAAACCCCCCTTTCTTTCTCTAGTTAATTTGCAGTCTGATATCGGCGTGAGTGGTGCTGAGAAAAGCGCCTTGGAACAACAAATCGCCACTTTACAAATGGCGAATGAAAGAAGCGACCGGCAGTCCAAGCAAGAAATCGTACGACTCCAAGCAGAAATTCAGTCTTTAAGACAAAGATTGGACAGAGCTGATGCTGATCTTATTCATAGTAGAAGAGAAAATATCAGATTGTCCGAACAAATAGCGTCGCTTGAAAAAGAGGTAAGAATAAATATTTCAAGGTCATGAAAATTGTTGTGGGATTTTTTTTTGTTATGTTTAGATAGCTTTGAATACAGCTTTATCCGAAGAAAGAAATAATACACCTAGAACTCCAAGAGGTGGGGAAATGGTCGCGTTACCTCCACCTGCTCCTAAAATCGAGGACCGAGAAAAAGAATTGGGTTCTTTGATACATGACATGGAAAATAAACATGGTAAGATTTTAAAATATACAAATGAAGCTAATTCAGTATGTTGTAAATTTCAATATTTCAATAATTCAAACTAGTCGGTATTGGGAGAAATAATATTCAATTCATTTTAATTTAATTCATTTTTATTTGTAGTTTTAGGTCAAATTACATCTCTTGTCACCCTCGTAACAACGTTATAACAACTTTGAGTGGCTTTCGGGAAATTAAATATCAAATTTTTCATGTATAAATAATACTATTGAAGTTTACAACTATTTTTTATCAAAAATTAATTGAATAAAACAAAAAATCAGAATATTTTTTCATATTTTATATACTTTTGACGATAAAGACAAAGATTACAGAATACAAATATAAGATGTTTCACTCGTTCGAATTTATCGCGTAAAGCACCGATGCCGCTGGTGACTGTCGTGTCTGGTGACTTGGATGGTACAGTACGTCGCTACGTCCTTACTTGCATTTAATTTGGCATATTATACGGGACGTCGCCCGTTTTAGAACGGTGTTTTTAATTGGTTTCTTGTTTTTTATATTTATGTTGTATAGACTTTTTAAATTTATTAATTAATTGTTGAAATGAGCAAAAAATTATATTAATATTATCATCTTTAATAGCAAAGCTTAAACACTAAATATTTTGTAATATTTGCTAATACAAAATTACGGATTTATTTTTATAATAAGGATATTATATAAACAAGTACATTAAGCAAGAAAACACAAAAATTCAATTCTATAGCTAAACAAAGGGGAATAGACCTTTTTAACGGAAGACATCTTGTGGTTGCGGCGACCGTTGTCCACCTATAGATTTATATAGGAACTAATAGAAGCTAACTGTAATATTAAATGGAAGCTGTAACTTAGGACTTGGACAGCTGTGCCTAAGCTTACAGCAACGGTATATTTTCAATAAAGTCCTGCAAATCCTTCTCTTTTTACTGTTTTAACTTTGTCAATCCAAAAAATACGCGTTATTTAAAGATCAAAATTTAAGACTTAGTGGCCCTATTATTCTGGTGACTCTAATGAGTATATTTAATTGAATTTGTGATGAATATCTGCTAGATTATCAATAAGTATCACAAAATTACCAAGATGCTGGATAAAAAATGTGAATTAATTCATTTTAAAAATTCAAGTTTATTTTTTACTTACCTTTTCAAATTGATAAAGAATCCTATTAATTTAAATATATATTTCTCTAATTACCCCTGTATATCTTAAAATAAAATAAGCTTTTCGAACTTCTCTGGTATCTACCGGTCTCGTTATTGACAACAAAAGCGAGTAGTAAACATAATTTATGAGAGCGGCGTCCGTTTGGGACAGCAACTTGAATCAAACCGCCTTGGAGTCAAACATCTTATATTTTTATTCTGTAATCTTTGATAAAGATGGCCAAATGGATTTGGCTATGCAAAATTTAGACGGTGGTATTTATGTTGGTTGTTTTAGGCAACCCGTTTGACTTGATAATTTGAGGATATAAATTTAAAACTCGCTCAAATTGCCATGTGCTTCTTTTGTGTATACAGGGTTCGGCAAAAGTCCGGGACCGGACAAATATCGAAGAAAATATAAATTTTTCAGAAAATCTTTTCATACCACAAATTTTACTCCAACTTGAACTATAATTTGAAAATATTTCGAAATATTCCAATAAAGTGTGGCGTATCAAAGTTATATTTTTTCTTATGGAACACCCTATATTTTACTGCATTTTCAGATTGCCCCTAAAAGAAATAATACTCCTTCATAATGGTTTCCTATACCTAAATACAGAGGGTTCCGAGTTATGCTGACTTTTTTAAAAATGTGAATATTTCGAATTAATAGCTCATTTATATAACAAATTCTCGCAAAGTTTCTCTTACATCTAAATAGTTGGACATTCGTTGAATGTATTCCACGATTGAGTACTAAATATCTCTTTACAGGGTGTTCAGAATTTTCAGTTTCATTATTAGATCATTCAATGTGCAGTATCAGGCTTATGTTAAAAGAAACACCCTGTATTTTAATAATTCATCATATTCAAAAAATGTCCTCTTTCGAATGGTATAAGGGTGTCCTATACCTAGGTATTATACCTTTCGTGCAATTTAAAATTTTCTTAAATTGTATGCTAAATCGATTTTAAAACATCTGCAATTCTCTCTAAATTTCAAACTAATGATCTTGGCATAGTTGTTGTAAGAAACTAAATAGATCAAGTTTCAAGCCTCCAGAAAATATAGGGTTTTGCTATCATATACCGAGTGGTTAAAAGATATAGCCACTTTCACAGAAAAATCACTATCCACTTAGAGACATTTTATGAAATAACAAAAAACAAAAATTTGTAGTATAAAAAGATTTTCCGAAAAATTTATATTTTCTTCGATATTTGTCCGGTCCCGGAGTTTTGCCGAACCCTGTATGTTTCAGTCAACTATCTTTATTAGCCGTTCAATTAACAGCATAGTGTCCTAACATACAAGGTGTTTCGGAACTTAATATAATTTGCTTACAAGTATAAACAGATCTAGAATACTGTCATGTAACCAGAGACGTACTCGCTCTATTAATAAAGGGATCCAAAACTTTTAATTAAAGTAAAATAAAATATGAGCCAAAAAAAAGAATATTATGATTTTTAGCGTTTTCAATTTCTGCTACAAAAGAGTAGACAGTGATATTTTACCATGAGTTGATCTGGGAGAGTTGAAAGTTGGCTTTTACATCTACTTAAACCGGAAATAGACAAAATTGCAACAAATTATTCACAATACAAATTCAAATAAGTGAATAAAAACTATTTTCGAAAGTTATCTTCATCATAGACTTCGGTCTGTACCGTTGGAGATAACTTGCCTTGTTGTTGCGTCTAAACAAGTCAATGGAAGGTTTAAGTCGGTTAGATTTCGAAAAAAAAAACATCTTAAAGATGAATTGACGTTTTCCAGCGGCTACTGTAACGGAGTTAGAAGGCATGATCTACTCCCAGAATCAACTCATGGAAAAATTGTCTTCGGAATGTCACGCTCTTACTCAAAAACTGGAAGACACAACGGTCAAACATAAGTAAGCATTTTTTTATCTTGTTTAATTTAAAATATCATTCGATTATGTTCACATCACTGTTCAGGAGAATATACAGAAACTTTATATTATTCAATTGGATGGTGTTGTTCAACAAGGAAACGTGGATGAATTTATATCAGCTTCCTTTTTGGCAAACACCCTAAGCTGGAACCCTAAGCTGGAACCATATGGAAAACTTTTTTATTATTAATTTTAGGAAAAAAAGTTATTCTTCATAAAAAGTTCTGCATCATCTAAAACCTAGAATATAGTCATCAAATATCAAATTTTGTCAGTCGTATACGAGGTTTGTCAAAAAATATTAGTTTCACTCAGGAGTAAAGTACCTTTAAATTTGACAATATCGAGAAATGTTACTGAAAAAAGTTAATCAAAATTAAAAATTAGGATTAAATATGTAATTACATTCATTTAAATTGAAACTTCAGATTATTTTATTTTTTACAAATAATGTTTGTACATATTTTGAATGAAAATTTATCTCTTGTGATTACGAAACACATGATTATCTTCTAGGTGTTCCATTTTTTGAAATATTTTTTGCATTCAAAACGCGGAATAAGTGCATATTCATTTATTTTGCAAATAAAAGACATTCAAACACTAAATTATAAAATTAACATCATATTAATGTTAAAACCAAACAAATTTTATTTTCACTGATACTAATGCTTCGACATATCCAACTTTTTTAGTAACATTTTTCGATATTGTCAAATTTAAAGGTACTTTTGTCTTAAGTAAGATTCATATTTTTTGATAAACCTCGTATACGACTAAAAAATTTTGATATTTAATGACTGTATTCCAAGTTTTAGATAATGCAGAACTTTTTATGAGGAATAACTTTTTTTCCTAAAATTAATAATAAAAAAGTTTTCCAACTTAGGGGGCATATTGTATATAACAGATGGATGGTGTTTGCCAAAAAGTAAGCTGGAATAAATTTATCCAAGCTTCCTTTTCGAACAACACCATCCATTTGATTAATATAACGTTTCTGTATATGTACATATACATATACATATTTTTGAGAATTTTATTTACGTATCATCTCCTGAACACCATCTTTTATATATATTTATTTATATTAAATTGTTTTCTATTCCGATAATATGTAACAGTTAACTTGTGTTTGGTAGGGACGGACCAGGCAAATCCCAAAAGAGAGTCAGATTCGCCGTCAGTCCGACCAACCAAACGCAAGGACCCGATTAAAGTCGATATCAGTGTTAAAGTGGTCCCCAAACCTCGAAAGGTTAGTTCAGGATACAATTTAGATGACCAATTTATTTAGTAGCATCAAATTATTTTTTTTTTCCGTGTTTAGATGTTTTCTCTTTGAAAAAGCACAACTGTCAACCTCTCAAGACAGTTAGACATAATTTTGACATTTGTGACAATTTAAATGACCAATTTATTTAGTAGAATGGAATTAAAGTTTTTTTTGTACAACTGTCATTAAAAGTGACACTTTTAATGATAGCAAACAATGTTAAAAACGATTGTTTACATAGCAGCGTGTTAAAAATACTTTTAACACTAGTGTTAAAAATATTTTTAGCACGCTGCTATGTAAACGTCTGCCATTCACAACAATCTTTTGATTATTTGAATACTAAAAGTCATTTTGAATTTATTGTCATTGCAAATTCGCTCGTTTCATTATCAAAATAGGGAAGTTGTACAAAAAACATTGTATGGTATTTGTGTTAAAAGTGATTTTATTTTGTTCGTGAAATTGTTCAATTCGCTCAGCTCATTTCACAAACGTTTTCACTCACAAAATAAAACCTCACTTTTAACACTCATATCATAAATAACTATTTTCGGTGTTTATCTTAGAAAGAGTACAGCTGTCAACTTCTAAAAACAGTAAGACATAATAATTTTGACATTTGTGACATTGTTATTTTGACATTTGTGACATTGTTTTTTTACTTACCTTTGTATAATATATGTCAACGTTAAAACTAGTTTATAAAATGAACTTTTTCAGAGAGAAATTGATATAAAGTAATTTAAATTTGTAAAATTTGTAGATAAGGCATACCTTTTCTCTGTATTCGACCTATCCTTAAGCTAGGCAACCAACATTAAAATAGCTGTCATTAATAAAAACGGAAGTGACGTATTTCGTCCATAATATTCGTAATATTTAAAGCCTTTTCATCTACAAATATTTACAGCAGAATATAAAAAATACCTTCGATTTCATCCTTAATTCAATAACTAAAAAAATCCTTTAATTGGTTAGAATCGACAGGGCAAATTTACGGCTCAATAACGTTGAGCTAATGATAAGATTAGAAAATGTTTGGAAATACCTGAAGCAAATATCAAACCGGCAAGTTGAAAATAAGGATGACGGACAGGTAGTTATACTGAGTGTCTTGTGTGTTTTTAAAAAATGTGTATTGTTTATAGGGAGGAAATACGGGAACTACAAACTAACCTAGAATACTTAAGAACTAAGTTTAGTCAGTCTTACTATTCACCGCCCAATTCTAAAGGTACTAAAACAACAACAAACTTGGATTTTTATTTGTTTAAATTTGTTCGTTGTACATACCTTTATGTTAATAATTGTAAATATTGCAAGGACATTTCGATAAAGTTTGAGGTTGTTTTCACAGTAGTAAAAACTTTTGACGTAATATAACCTATTTTCTTCCCTTTTTGATCTTTTCATACCACAGAACTTGGTTTTTAGTTCTGTGGTTCGTACTTATCAACTGTCATCTGCTTGAAACCACAAAGGTTGTGCATCCACGTTGATTTTGGAATCTGTTTTTTTTTTTGAAAACTAACCTCTTACGTCAGGAATTCTATTAATTTAAAAAAATACTCAACAGTTTTAGGAAAATTTCAATCTTTATCGAAAACCTTATAGAACTTGAAGAACCATTAAAACTTTTAATAACACATTCTTTCTCTAGTCGGTAGTTACCCACTTTTGCATGACATAGATTAGGAAATAAAAATTCAGTCTAATAGAGGAGTTCAGTCTAAGGTCAGTGTGGCCAACAAAAAATGTTTTTTTCTGACAAGAATGACAGTTAAGGTCTACCATTCAAAACATAAGATTTTTAAATGTTTTTTATCATTGCGAACATCTATATTGCTTTATTAAAATGATGGATGCACTCCCGAAGCGTATATCTTGAAATATAAAATGACTTTTTAGCTGTATACTCAACATATCGGTGGCCAATAAT
>CAJUYI010009321.1:0-10128 GCA_910591695.1 Galerucella pusilla | reverse complement strand
ATATGCATCCATAGCAACGTGTGAAAACAGCCCCAAGGTCTGTTTTCGGTGTAATGTTGACATGATTGGGTGAAATTGTTCATATGATCAAAAATGAGGAAATTTGATTAGTTCTAGGAACTGTCAAAAAATTTTCAATGCAATAGATCATTACCAAAAATGAAAGAAATATATAGGGTGGTTCTAAAGTTATGGCCTTCAAAAGGATTGGACTAAATGGATAAAACACCCTGTATCTCTGTTAATTATAATGTTCGACCAATTAACCAAGGATATTTGGAACCACCAAAGTGTCCTTTACTTGCAGTTAACCTATGGTGGTTTAACTATGAAACACCCTGTTTAAAATTCAATAGTTCATACCTTGCGTGCGGAAAAGTAGAACTTTCTGAATTAAATCGCTCGTTGAAAACGTGGTTGATTTAGATCCGTTTGCAGTACAGTACGTTGTTCATTTTACCTTGAAAATATTGATCACACTATGTATCATAATGGACGTATTTACATCCTTGTGCTTATTGTAAATATCGTACTAATATTTATTTTTATGTTTAGCTATCGTCAGAACGTTTCTATCGACTTCCTGATGCAAGAGCTGGCCTTCAAAAATGCCGCAGAGTGTTTAGAATTTGTAGACCAATTTTCTTTAATTTTCGCCGATTCAGAAAGGACTTTACTCGATTGTAAGAGCAGTATGACGGCTCTTCCCAATATCTAATTCTTGAAATTATTCGTGTTCAGATTACCCGAATGAGTTATTCTATATCTCAAGTAATTTTTTCGCCCTTGTCCACACAATTAGGTGTTCTGTTTGACCCTACTGTTTTTCGTTGTTTTGGTAAAGGACTCTGTAAATATAGAATTACTTGGTCCGTTTGAATACGATAAAGGACCTTCCCGGAAGATCAGTTGACATGGAGAAATATTCAGACTGCTTTTTTCTTTGAAAGTCTGTTCGAATACAATAACAGACCAAGATTCTGGAATGGAGAAAGATTCGACTGCATTTTGTTTCAAATTTTAATCGTTGTTTTCGTATTTGGGTAAAAAACTTGGGTGATTTTTAAAATTCTCAAAGGTCTCTAGAGATTATATTGTTAACTTAATATATATATACTATTTTGTCATGTTTTAGTGGCAATGGCTGTTGTGAAATACCCGTACATCAATTTGTAAATAATGTACAAATATTTTTTTAATAAAGCATGAATATAGTTACGTTTTTTTTCTTTTGTTTTATAACTCCGAAGAAAAAAAGATAAAATAATTTTTGGTCCCTATCTGACACAACGAAAAAAATATGACAACTAGACAATCAATTATATTTTGAAGTTTTGTTTTATATAGGTTCATTCAACCCTGCTGTTTTTTACCTACTTGAATACAGATTTTTGCTTACTACTTTTTTTTATTCAGTTAGATTGCTTTGGCAAAAACCAATTAGCCAGATCAGTTTTTAGTTATTTATGTCTTAAAATTTATTGTTACAGTTTTAACAGCATTGACATCGTTAAGTTTTGTTAATGGGTTAGTAATGGTGTGTCTGTAGTTGCTCTGTATAATGAAACTTTTTTTTTAATTAATGAATTATTTTTTTTATATAAGTATTTTTTCATATATTTTTTTTTGTTATGTCGCAATATTGCTTACATTTTCATTAGAATTTACAATTTTATTTTGCATCTGATTGCTTACTACTTGAAAATCCACATTAGCGAACAAACACAACTCTTCGAGTTCACAGATTTTACAAATTGTGGTTTTTAGCCTCTTGAATTCACAGTTTGGTCGGTATTTGAATGGTAGTTTGGAAAGTCATTTTAAATATTTTAGGCTAAGCAATAGTTATATATTTTTAACAAAAATCCTAGTGGAGAACTGATGGTGCCATCATATAAAAGATATTACATAGTTGCATATCAATAACATCCTTTGTACAACTTTAACAATTGAAAAATGACGAAAATATGAATTTTCAAAAAAAATTGCTAATTTTCCGGTTTTACCAAATTTCTTCGGTTTCTATCCGATTAAGTCGCTAAGCTCCTCATTTTGTTTGTATTTCAATTACCGTTGATTTACCTATCCACACTATTGATATTACTCCATTACTTTTCACTTTATATGGAAAAAACTGGAAAATTGAGGGTTTTTTTTTTTTTTCGTTTAAAATGTTAATAACAAATTACTGAAAGACATTTGCGTGCCCTAAACATCAAAATTGTGCTACGTAATGCCTTCTATATGATGGCACCATCCGTTTTCTACTAGGTTTTTGTTAAAGATTACTTTACTTACATAAGGTTTGTTCGTAGAAGGAATTGGAAATTTGTCAAACTCTGACATTCCGTTTGTGATTCGTTGTAAATCGATTGGCAATTTTTGTTATACGAACGGGTAAAAAATTTTGACAATTGGACAGTGATATCTTTGATAAAAATGGACTAAAAGTTCATCATCTCTTGAAGAAGAGATGAAAAAAATAAAGAATGAGTAAATAAGTTTGGTAATGTGTGTGTCATTCTTTGGCCATCCTAATAAGAAGCCAGAGATTTTTTTAATGTCCGGTATTACAACATACAAATTATTCTACTCACGTTTTATTTTAGAAGGAACTGACTGATTAGCTATTTCCATGTTTTTTTTTTTCACTATAATAGAAAAGTACCTAGTAAAAATTTGTCACTTTCTATAGCATCACAATACGCATGTTCAAACTGAAAATTTGATCCCGGTCAGCAAATTATTCTGATAGTTGGCAATAATCCGAAACCGCAAATTTCTTTCTTCGAACAGAGGATTTTTAAATCACCAACTGCCAAATTGTTTGTACGAACGTTTTTTTTTTAAATGCGCATGCCTCTGACGGTTTCTGACTGTTCTACGAACAAACCTATGCTCTATTGCTCATTAATACCAACCTTGGATGAAATAAGACTGACGATGATTACCTATCATCCACCTCCACCCAATAATCCCACCTTTATAGGATGACGTCACAGAACACACCCAAGGGATGACGTTACATTGATTAATGCTCCTGAACTGAAATTTACTTTGTCAACATACAGAAACTGTGCAACAGGTCCTGGTGACCTGACATATATTTTTTAAATGTCTGCATAAACTGCTTGATATTTATGATACTTATCAATTTCTTCTTCTATAATTCCCATCTTAAAATCAGAAGCTTTTCGCTCTATATCATTTGCACTACTTGTAAGCTCTTGATACATAATTGATAAAATACATTGAAAGTGCCTTTGGCACAATATCGTTTAATGACAATCAAAAAATTACTCTATAGGTACTATCTCGATGGCAATATTCTCTCTTTTATTACAATACTATCAGAAAGAGGAATAGAAAATAAAATGATCAGAGTATTGAAAAATATATACAGTGAAAACACTAATTTTGTTATACATCAAAATAGCATCTCAGAAGCTTTCACAACAAAAGAAGGATTGAGGCAAGGAGGTTTAAGTCCTACACTGTTCACAATATATATTGATGAGGTAATAAAGGAATGTAAAATAAAAGTTAAAAAATTTAAGGTAGGATACAGATACATGGAAATGGTACAAGTGTCGGAAGGAGCATTTGCAGATGATATAGTCATTGTGACTGAAAAGGAAGTTGATTTACAAAAGAACTTAGAGATTTGGAATTGTGCACTGGAACAATATGGTATGAAATTAAATAAAAACAAAACAAAAGTTATGGCAATAGGAAAGGAACATAAAAACATACAGATAATAGTAGACAATGTTATAATTGAACAAGTATCAAGTTTCAAATATCTAGGTGTAGAACTACAAGAGAACGGGAGACAGGAAAAAGAAATAAATGATAGAGTGCAAAAAACATTGAAATTGTACCACGCAATGAATCAGACTTTTATAAACAAAAAAGAGATATCAATGAAGACCAAATTAAATGTATTTAAGACCATATATAGACCAATTCTGACATTTGGCTGTGAATCATGGACACTGACAGGCAGACAGAAGAGCAAAATACAAGCAGTAGAAATGAAATATCTGAGAAGAGTTAAAGGAGTCAAAAGAATAGATAAAGTAAGGAATACAACGATAAGAAAGGATCTAGAAATAAAATCGACACTTGAGTATATTCAATCAAGACAATTGGGATGGTGGGGACACCTACAAAGAATGTCAAATCACAGACAAGTTAAGCAAGTTTGGGAGGCAAGAAATATGAATATAAGAGAAAACGCGGGAGGCCGAGAGAAACATGGGACGGCATAATTGGAAAAATTCTTCAAGAAAAGGGAAAACATGGAATGAGGCAAAAATATTAGCAAGAAATAAGAAAGAATGAGCCAAGTTTGTTCATGAAGACATTACTACAGAATAACTTAATGTATTGAAATGTATCACCCTACACCATTAAAAATGGTATTTGGGTTAATGATAATATATATATATATATATATATATATTATTACAATCGTTCAGAGTATATGCCAATAATGGTGAACCATCTCATCCCCATTTACAAGCCAAAGTTTCAGTATTTAGTTCCATCTTAATCTCTATTGCTATCAACGAGATAAGCGCAGATATTCGCCTAAATTTGTCCAATATACATAATTTTGTTTATTGTCATAATAAGTCACTTTTTCAACCACTTATTGCCTTTTAACCGAATACAAACTCAATCCCTATCACCCACAAAATCGTAAACTCTTAAATTCAGCTGAAAAGTCCCGTCTCTAGCTTACTTACAACAATATTCATTATCTGTTGCCAATCACTGCAAAATCTCGCATTTTAAAAATTGCATATTCAATAAATCAAAATAACTTGCTTAAAAAGACTTAATATTATATTATTAAATCATTTTCCCACTTCCGCTCGGGAGACGATAAAAACATTCTACTTCGATACAGAGCCCTCAATCTCTCCAAATTCCAGTTTGTCTGTAGTTTTATCGTTGAACGACTTTTGCTCAACGGTTTTATCTACATGTCTGCTCCAAAAAAGTATCTTCCTATTAAACTATTCATAAACAAAGCCATCTGCATTTGTCTCTGTTATTCTTTCTGTTCTAGTCCCGTAAACAATCTTTACTGTGAAAGTAATGTGACTATAAGACGAGTCTATGGTCGCAATGTAATGTAATAGTTTTTTCCGTCGACCGTCTATTAATATGCTATTAACGTTCTCAAAATTAGACAAAATCACATTAATGACCACATTACTCAACGATTTTCTGCAGGCAACCCAACGCACACCTGTGGTGTGGCAACCCAACGCACATCTGTGGTGTAGGCAACCAAACATACAATGACGTCTTCAAAAAATTAATCCTAGAATAGAATACTTCTAGTTTTTGACTTCCTATCGTTCTAGAGATCATTATTTATCGACGGCTTATATGCCTCGCCCTGTATACTGCCACCCGCAAGACATGGGAGTTCTTTTTAGTGTGGCTGACTGCCAAAATTATAATATTTTTCTTTCCACTTTTAACTTTTCTGGGTGTTGAGTACCTATGCGTTTCAAGAAATTGGAATGGATTGGAATCTGACCAATATCGACAGTTATGTCGATTGGCAGTCCGTTAACATAAAAACTGCATTCATCCAAAAAACAAATGTAATAAAGAAAATGTGGATCTTGTATAGCATGCTCGCTCATGATTTCACAAAATTTCAAGCAGTGCAAAATCGTTTTCGTTAAACTCCTGAACTTAATGAATTTTATGGGGATGGAATTTGTTGGCTTTCAAAATTCGCCCGACGGTACGTTGACTTACTCCAGATAATTCTGCAAGCTTTTTGTGCTTGTACTGAGCTGGATCTGCAACAACTTGTCCTAAAAAGATTACCTCTACCGCTTCGTTTCTTACTGGATTTTGAATATGCCGTTTTTTATTTTGAACAGATATGCTGTTGGTCGAAATTTTGAAATAAGTTCCAAAACGTATTCACGTATAACCTGTTTGTTTGGGTGTCGCTAATTGAAAATTGTACAGGTAGTCTTTATTTTTTAAATAACATTCGACAATTTCTACTCTCTCCTGAATAGAATAAACCATTTTTATGTTTGCTAAACTAAAAAACAGATCCGGTAGTTATGGAAACAAAAACCTTTATTTTTATTATACGAAAACATAGGCGTAGTAAGTTAAATTTTATTCCAAAGGTAATTATGCATTAAATTGTTAAATTTGGCTTTCACATGATTATTTTTTTCGTATCTTTTTCAACCAATCAGAACGATCAATTTAGTTAAGTTACCTCGTACAATTTCGATAATACCTGATTATACATAGGATAGCTCTACCAATCAAAAATTTCACAAGTGACTATTATACATAGAGTAGCTCTACCAATCAAAAAATTTACAATACTTTAGTTTCCATAGTAACCACATCGACATCAATATTCTGACGTTTATCAAAAATAAGTCGATTTGGATTGTGAATTCCATTGTACCAATTATCTAAATTACAAATCGTGTCAGTTTGACAGAATAATCCTCCCGCCTCGCGGTCGGATTATTTAAACTGTCAATCTGACACTCTTTGTAATTATGCAGCAAATTATGGATTTATAACCTGATTATTTTGAAGTACCTATACTATTACTACTGAAAATACGCTTATTTGAACTGTTCTATGTCACAGTGTCAAATTCATTATAAAATTACCTTTTTAATGATTTGCCACACTTAGTACTTTTCCTATTTCAAGTTTATTGGTAATAGTGACAGAGGGGAGAGATGTAGGATAGTTGAGGATATGATCGATAGATGTCCTCCTTGAAATAAAAATCGACCTCCTTTTGCAATTTCTCCAAAAAAAATTTGACTTCAAGATATGCGATCTGTTTCGTTTTCGGTGCCGCACCATGTATATTTGGTATATATATATTATCAAAAACCCAATTACCATAGTATATGGTGTAGGGTATACTTTTACAATTATACTTATTCCAACTATGTACATCGCATTATGCTTAAGACATATATATCCATTTTTTCATCGATGCTCCGGTCCAGATAGAATTTTATTCATGTACAAATTTAGCCCATTGTTTTTTATCCCTTGCCATTGTTTTTGCTTCTGTCCATGTTTTACCTTTTTCTTGCAGTATGCCTACCATAACGCCATCCCATGTTTGTTTTGGTCTTCCTTTTTTCGTTCTTTTTTGTATTTTTGATTGCCATACTTTTTTAACTGGTCTTGTATCGTTCATTCTTTGTAAATGTCCCCACCAGCTTAATTGTCTCTTTTCAATAAATTTGAGTGTTGATTCTATTTCAAGGTCTTCTCTTATTTTCGTATTTCTTATTTTATCTTTCTTTGTGACTCCTTTAACTCGCCTAAGATACTTCATCTCAACTGCTTGTATTCGACTCTTTTGTCTCTTTGTTAATACCCAGGATTCACATCCGAATGTTAATATCGGCCGGTAAATTGTTTTGAATACATTTAACTTTGTTTTCTTGGAAATTTCTTTTTTATTTATAAATGTCGAATTCATCGTGTGGTAAAGTTTCATCGTTTTTTGTACTCTATTGGTAATTTCGACTTCCTGCGTTCCATTTTCTTCTATTTCTACTCCCAAGTATTTATATCTTCTAACTTGCTCAATTTTCATTCCATCTAACTGTATATTTAAATGTTTTTGTTTCGGTCCTATAACCATAACTTTGGTTTTACTTTGGTTAACTGTCATTCCAAATTCTTCAGATACCGTGCTCCATATTTCCATATTCTTTTGTAAATCCTTCTCTTTCCCTGCCATAATTATTAAATCATCTGCAAAAGCTGCTTCTGATATATCCACTCTTCCTAAATGTCTGTATCCAACGTGTAGTTTTGCCATTTTGGTTGACGATTTTTTAATTATTTCATCAATAAAAATTGTAAATAATAATGGACTTAGTCCCCCTCCTTGCCTTAATCCTTCTTGTGTTGAAAATGGTTCTGATGTTTTATTTTTGTATATTACACAATTTCTATTATTTTTGTAAATGTTTTTGATTATGTCTATTATTTTGTAGTTTACTCCCCTTCCTTCTAGTACTTTCCATAACTTCTCCCTTGGTACTTTGTCAAAAGCTTTTTCCATGTCTATGAATCCTATATATACCTCTTTTTCTTGTTGTGAGAACTTATCAATTATCTGTTTCACCGTGAATATGTGGTCTTGTATGCTTCGACCTCTTCTAAATCCACTTTGCGATTCTTCGAGAGTATTTTCTATTATTGGTCTTAGCTTACTGTCTATAATCTTCTCGTATACTTTCATAGCTGTACTAAGTAAATTTATTCCTCTATAATTATTGCAGTCTTGTCTATCCCCCTTTTTATATATTGGAACTATTAAGGCTGTCTTCCAATCTTCTGGAATCTGTTCTTCCCTCCACGCAATGTTGTATATGTTCAATAATATTTTTGTTCCTGTTTCCCCTAAATTCTTGAACATTTCTGCTGTTAACTTATCAATTCCTGGAGATTTTCCATTTTTCAATTCACTTATTATTTCCTGTAATTCTTTTAGAGTTACAATGTCTTCATTTTTTGTTATTGCATCCTTTTTTTTGTTAATGTCCTGAACTTTGCTGTCTGCTCCTAATAATTCCTCAAAATACTCTTTCCATCTATCAATCACTTCGTTTTCATTTCTTAGAATATCTCCTTTTTTATTTTTTATCCATGTTATTTCTTGTGTTTTTTCCTTTCTTAATGACTTCAAAGTTTTGTAAAACAGTTTTTGATTTGATTTACTATTGCTTTCCATTTTTTCGCCAAATTCTTTCCACTGATTTCTTTTAGCTACTGCTACCATCTCTTTTACATTTTTCCTCTTATCTTTGTACTTTTCATAGTTTTCAGTTGTTTTGTTATTTACATATATTTTCCACGCTTCTTTTTTTAATTTTACTACTATTTTAATTTCGTCCGTCCACCAAGCTGTTTGTTTTTTCTTATTAGTTTTCTTGCTACAACCACATATTTCTTTAGCGGTTTCCGATACGGTTTTTTTGAAATAATCCCACATTTCTTCTAAATTACCATTTTTCATTAAATCATAATTATTTGAGAACTTCCCTGATAATGCTATTTTGTATTTCTCTGCCATATCTGTGTTTTGGAGTTTGTATGATCTGACCGATTCATATTCTATTGTACTTTCTAATTTTGGTTTATTATGGTTTGTAATTTCTACTTTCTATTTGGTAAGTAACAATATATTGAAGTTTTGAAAAAGTGGCGATCATTTCCTGAAACTTCGATGAGTTAAGTATCTGTCGCACCGTACATTTATTTTGGTGACTTTTGTTGTTTTTTTTGTTTTTTCTCGCGAGTTCATCAGCTTGTTCATTTCCAGAAATACCGTTTTGGCCTGCTCAGGCTACTTTGCTGCCTAAATAGTCCCATCCTTGCTTCCCCCATTGTAGCGCTGCCGTTGGCGTGCTTCTCATACACCCTGCAATACTGAGACAACAAGTCTTTGCACCTTGCCTAGTATCATCATTGCATTCTTTTGTGTCGTCTTTGTCCTCCAGACCAAAGACTTTGGTAACTAATTGTCATTTTTCATTTCGGTTTATTGTTTGTTTGTACACTGTAAATTATCTGAATAGGAAAAAAATAAAAAGAATTCATCCAATTGTCTTTGAAAGCTGCAGAAACGCCAGAGAAAGAGGTAAGGTAATATCATTGTCTAAAAAATTTTAGACTACCGTAATATCGACAACTACAAATGGTCCGTACATACGAAATAGGTTCCATGATCTCGGATATATACGGACCATATACGGCTATATAAAGTTTTTCAAGAAGGGAAACAGTTCGATCCATTAGATCACCGAAAAATAATTATTGTAGCACGAGGCATAAGCCGAGTGCGACAATCACACGAGTGTGAAAAATCACTTTCGCACGAGTAATGTACAGTATTTTTCCTACGATCACGTGATAATTTCACGAAATAATGTGTAATCAACATCTGACATATTAATACACAAAATGTTACAAAAAGTAAAAATAACTATCATTAGTAACAAAAATTTAAGTAGTAATAGGTTAGGTTATTACAATTATTATAGTCTGTACAGAAAGTACGAGGAGTAATAAACCCTAATT
>CAJUYI010009320.1:0-10130 GCA_910591695.1 Galerucella pusilla | reverse complement strand
AAATTGAATTTCTATTATGTTTTCAATAATTTTAATTCTTGAATTTCTATTATATTTTTCATAATTTTAAATCGGTAATTTCTATTATGTTTTTCATAATTGAAATGCGTGTATTTTTATTATTAGAATCATAATTGAAATTCAAGTAGGTATTAAAATTATGAAAAACATTATACAAATTCAAGAATAAAAATTATTGAATAAATAATACAAAACGGATTTGTATTATGTTTTTCATGATTTTTTTTCTTCAATTTCCCTCAGGGATCTGTATTAAGTCGCACCCTATTCATTCTTTTAATAAACTAGCTATGTGCCAACTTCCCAACAAATTCCCCTTCCCATCAAATATGTTCAATATGCTGATGATTCAATTGTCTTCTTCCATGGAAAATCAGTTGCCACCATCTGCAAACTTCTTCAAAACGCAGTAAATTTGCTGCAAGTCAGAGCTAACAACCTACATATCTCCAAGTAAATTGAAGGTCATAAAGTTTAGCAGAAGTTCTCCAACCCTTACATCGCTAATCTTCTCTAATAATTCCCAATTACCTTTTGTGAATCATTTGAAAATTCTAATTTTTGTCTACCTTTCGAAATACCCTGCAAAACCATCCATTCAAGGATACCCTGTACGAGTTTTGTATCTTTTAAGCATATTGAACGAGTTAAACTGATGGTATTGATTATCATTAAAATTATCTACGTATATGAAATCGGTTTAAAACGGAATATTTCGATAATTTCCAGCCTAATTTACATCCCGAGCGCTCTGTGTTGGTTACCACTGGCAATTTATATTCTAAATATCTGCTTCATATCAAACTATACAATCCAACAGTTCAAGTGTATAAAAGCTAGCTTCCGGCGCCGACAGCAGCATCCAATATAATTAGTTTTCAACAAATGGGACTTAGTTTTGTCTGTTTTGGTCTCATGAAATTCTCCGTTCATGCTATTTTGAAATACAGGGCGCTGACGTTAATGCTAGATGATATCTCATCATCCTAGTAGAAATGATGCACAAAGGCTACAGTAAAATATAATGTAACAAAACAATGCCATGTTGTTGTATAATTAATGGAGGCTTACAAAAATTTAAGATTTGTATCTAAATACACTTGAAATTATAGTAAAATCACGGTAAATGGTTAACGAAGAAGAGCAAACTCAATATGAATAAAACAGTAGATATACAGTGTGGAAACCACTTAAGGAATAAAATTCTTTATGTCATTATTTTAGAAAATTATAAAAAATGCTAAGACACGTCAACTTTTGAATTGAGTTGTGCGTTATGTAAACATAAGTATGCCATAGTCGGTGTTGTTTTTTTAATGAAACATCCTGTATATTTGCATATTTTTGGAATCCTCTCAATGAACCGATTCCAACAAACTAAATAATGTATGGTCAATTATGAATTAGACAGGGTGGAATTTTAAAATTAATAATTCATTACACTTGAAATATTGGTACTTTTTTAAATTAGCTAAATATGGATTTATCAAAAATCTAAACTAACTAATTATTAGACGTATTTGTATATTAAACAAAACCTGCTACGCCCATGAATTTGATCATAAATACCTAAAAATTGCCCAAAAACGCCAATAATTAGACAAAATCGGTAAATAATGTGGATTGTTTTAAATCGGTAAATAATGTGGATTGCTTTCTATTCTGTCAGTTGTTGATGTGTTGACAGTTTATACTAAAAAAGTAAAATCTTGGTCAAACACTCTTTCCTTGTCGACATAACAATGAAATATTCAACTGAGACTCACCGAATTGAGATTTTAATGATGATCGGGTACGGGGACAACTGCAGAAGTCTAGTTGAAGTGGCAAACTTATTTAATCACAGGTATCCCGAATTGCCTAATATTTCACAAAGTACTGTGTCTAAAATTCATGCACAATTCAGAGAACTTGGACATGTCAAACCATTGAAAAGAAAACCACACTTCGTTGAAGATGAAAGTGGATATTTTGTTAAGTGTCAAAGAGAATCCAACTTCAAGTACACGTCAAATTGCCCGTGAAAATAATGTTAGTCATACAACTGTTCTAAGATGTTTTCATAAAGAAAAACTTCATCCCCACAAATTAACTTTTGAGCAGGAGTTAACAGAAGACGATCCAGATCGTAGAAATGGATATCTGCGAAAGATTGATGAATAAGCTGAACAGAAATGAGATAGCTCTTGGTACCATTCTTTTTTCTGAAGAAATCAACATTCACATTGAATGAAGAGGTAAACCGACAGAACTGGTCAGCAGAGAATCCTAATTGGATGCCTGAGACACATTCTCAGTACCCTCAAAAGGTGAACGTTTGGGCCGGTATCATAGGCGTCTATATTATTGGTCCTATATTTATAGATGGAAATTTGACAGCTTAAAAACATTTAAATATGCTTAGAAATGAAGTTATTCCTGCGTTGGCAAACTTATATCCCAACGCAATAGATCCTAGCTTACCGAATGAAAATGTTTGGTTCCAGCAAGACGGGGCAACACCCCATTATGCTTTAATGGTAGGAACTTATTTAGATGAAATCTTCCCCAATACATGGATTGGACAAAGAGGTACTATCGAGTGGCCAGCTAGATCGCCAGACCTTACGCCGTTAGATTTTTTCTGTGTGTGGTTTTTTCTCAAGAACAAAGTATATGCAAGACAACCAACTAGCATTATAGACCTCAAAGACAGGATAAATATGCAAATATACAAGGTGTTTCATTAAAAAAAAACACCGACTATGGCATACTTGCGTGAATCACCCTGTACATTTACGTTTATGTTTACATAACGCACAACTCAATTCAAAAGTTGACGTGTCTCGGCATTTTTTATAATTTTCTAAAATAATGACATAAAGAATTTCATTCCATAAGTGATTTCCACACTGTATATGGTTTTTCAAAGTATTTTCTACGAATAAAAATGCATTTGGCATCCTTTAGACCAATTATTCAAGCAGCTATTCCACTCGCTTGTTGGTACATTCCAAATAGATTATTTGACAGCATCTTCTCCAGTTTGGAATCTTTGCAACTCAGTTTACTCTCAATTTTTGGAAAAGAGGAAAGTCATTTCTAACTGTGTAGGTCCTGGTGGAAAATCGTTCATCTTTTGGGGGTTTATTTGATCGATTTGTACCAATAAGCAGTAACAGTTCTTTGATCTTGCAAAGGAATTGTTACTACCTAACCTAACCGCTTTTGAGACAAATGTCGCCACCATCTTTTTGAAAATACTTATAGAACGGAACGGCCACAATCAGACTCAGAATAACCTATAGAAGTGAAAGTAGGTATGAAAGAAGAATTTCAGCGATCGCAGCGGATGGTTTCAGAACTATTTGCCGTATAAATATTTTTGTTTGTTTGTTTGAATAACTAAAGCCCGACTTCCATTTTCTAAAGTTGAGTCATACCTAAAACTGTTGACACTGTTGACAGGCGCCAACATATTGTTAAACGCAACAATGTGTTTTGAAGATGGCGATATTTATCAAATTATTATTTTGCTTTTCAATCAACATATTAATTCAAAAATGTTTGACGAATGTTTGATTTGAGATAAAACTTGTAGTGAAATCTCGATTTGCTACTCAAATATGGCATTAAATATTTATAGGTTTCATTCGATTTGACTAGGCGAAACATAATTCTGAGGAAAATTGAGCAGCTAGTCGAGTATTCATGAACTTTATATTATTTAGATCAGCTCGCGATACCACCAAAGAATTTGAAATTTAAAACTTCGTACATGTTTAAAAATCGACATCTCAGTGTTTTCAACCCATTTAAAATATTCATACGGTTGAATTATTTACAGGGTGTTAAAAAAATCTGCTGCCCAACGCAAAATACCGATAATAGATGTGATTCTATGTACATCAAAGTTATTTGACCTTGATACAAGTGCCCTTTTAAGACGCCCTAGTTTTTTTTAGCAAATCTCAAAAAACCGTTACTTAAAAATTTCAAAACTTGGTATATTGTGTAGCTCTGAAGTGATAAATTGTTTGCTATAAACGTGCGTTTTTTATTGCCATCACAAAGGCTTAATGTGAAAAGTGCAACAGGTAAATTTGCTTAAATTTTTTGTTTTTGACCAATTTTACATTTAGTTTTATAGGAATTCAGAAGTGAAATAAAAATTATTTGATAGACTAAATAAAAAAGGGTCCGCCCGTGGTATTCGGTGTTATTTAAAATTGGTTACCTTGGTGATATAAAGTATAGGCTCGTTCTTTTATTCACCGGTAGATCCACCAATCGACCTACTGGTTTTTATATTCATTGGTGGATTGTAGATTGAAGAAATGACGCGTTCATTTATTACTGTTGCATCAACCAAAATTGCAAACCACTCCACCGTTGTATCGAGGTGGTGGATAAATTTGGTGGTTTACAAAATGACAGCTTAACCTCAAAAAACTAACGATTTCTTGAAGCGGTCAAAGAAATGTACGAATTAATAGAAATAAATTTAAAATGTGGTAACAAGGTATTGACGGCGCTATTAACAGCGTCAGAAATTTTAAGTGCGGAACTATTAGATGAACTGATACTCCGAGATTTAGAGTCTAAAATAACTACTACACTTTTCAATGTATCTTTATTTATTTCGTAAATTTTTGCTAATAACAACAATCAACTTAGAAATAGATTGTCAGTGGTCAGATGATTTAAACCATGGTGTAATAGAGACGAAGGTGTGCTCCCACGGAAGACGAATTTTCGTCATGTTCTGCGCACTTTCCAAAACGCCGCCATATTGCCAATGATATGTTTAATGTTTTGAATGACTGTCATAACTATAACCTACACAACCAAATCTTACTTGTAATCGTTCATTTTTGTAATAAATTGTGAACTCTGAACATTGGAACATTAAGTGAGTGTCTTTATTGTTAAATAAAGATTTTGTTTCTTGTTTTCGTTTAAAATGCAGTTATTTGTCAAGCGTTTGATTTCGCGCGTTCGGAGCTTTATTTTCTGATTAGCTGATTATTCAATATGGCGGCGTTTTAGGAAGTTTTTTTTGATTGGTCGTGCGCGGTAACACACCTTGTTCTCTATTACACCATGATTTAAACAACAACTGCGTTTTTTTATGTGCCACGGATGACTGTAACATGTCGTTGCAGCGGAGACTGACGTCATTCAACAAATGGTGAATAAATGATGTAAAAAAACGTACCTTAGGTATGTCTAAAAAAGACGGCAACATCTGGGAAACCTACTGGGGTTGGAGCTGCTATAGCAGCTGGTAATCATGAAGAAAAGGGGATTTGAGCCCTTTTAGTTATAGCTGCTAAAACAACTAAATAACTAATTAATTCTATAATAAATTATTCTTTTATTAAATCTAAATAAAAAATAAAATTTCAACTACCAAAATTTAATATTCAGGCAATAGATATTAATAATGCAACATCTCCAATACGATTCCTTAAAGCTGTTTTTATTTGTAATGTTACCATAAAATGTTATTCTTTTAAAAAAGTTCTGCATGAGTCATAAAGTCAAACGCAAATGTCAGATGTCAATTTTTTGAATCGTTTACAGGTTTGTCAAAAAATATGAGTTTGATACAAGAGTAAACTTTATTTGTGAAAAGTTGCTCAAAATAGAAGACTGTGTTTTAATATGCAATTAGATCATAGGTACTACGTTATTTTCACAAATTTAATCAAAGTAATTGGAAAATAATAGAAAATACAGACAAATCAGCAATGGCAGTTTTATCACTGTCATTGATATTGGTAATAGCGTTTATATCCCCTTCATTAAATGTTCACGTTCGACTTCTGCAGAACAAGAAGTGTCAAAGCTGGTTAGCGACGCTGTACTAAGTCACAACGGATCTCATTAGACTACATTTCAAGCAGCCCTCAATTAATGTACCACTGCCGCGAAATGTTGGCATTGCTGCTGTATTTCCGCCTTTAGCAGCACAAAAGCATTGTTCCCTAATAGAAAGGGGGTATAGCGTCAGAAGCCCGTCGGGTATATATTAATAAATGAGAGGTTTGTGACTTCTCTTTTCTCGATGAATGTGCATAATTTTATTTTGGTCGTTAGAGATGCAGTCATTCAAATATAAAATCTTCAATGTGTTACCGAAATAAGATGACTGTTTTGTTCAGCCTTAACGAGTAACTACAGATTTAATCTACAGGGTGTTTGATATGAAAAGAATCTTCCATTGTCCTGAAAATTTCCAACTAAATTGGAATCTAATGTTTCTTCAACTTGATGAACTCTTGGCCACTAGAATTTCAAAATATCACTACAAAAACCATTATTATTATCCAGTAATAATATTGTTTCCGAAATGATCTTATGAACACGGAACTAATTGTCATTTCCGCACAACATCGACTCTGGAAATGTATTTTAGTAATTCCCAGTTTTCAAACTGCATTTTCCTTTTGTTTCAACTTGGATATTGCCTAATAAGAGAAACATTAACAGAAAACAAATGGCAGATTTGCTTTTAATTCCCGCCAAATTGTCTTGACTCTAATTACAGTTAACTAACTGGAAATTTTATTGTTTTTGGCTGGCTTCGAATGGTGCCGTTATCCTCGCGAAAGAATGTTGAATACACTTTTAATTGACATTGATATAACTAATGAAATTTTAATAACGTTTTTGTTGATGGTTTTATCTTTTTAATCATTGGATGACTCCTAGTAATTTGATAAATGGATAAAAGTAATTGATTACTGATGAACCCGAAGTAACAGTGTCCATTTTGATGGAGATATTCAATTAGTATGTCATAACATAGACAACCCTGAGGCGCACAATTGTATATGAGAATTAGTTCGGTAAGAGCATGAGGAGGAGTTGTTCATTGTCGGATACATTGGAACTTTGTTCGGGAACCTAAAAGGTAGAGGCAGATGGCGAAGTAACCCTTTCGTCCTCACTCCACTTATTCCATGTATCGTGTATTCGCTGACGTTTGCTGTCACTCCATTTGTAGAAGTTTTCAATGAAGTGTAGAATCTGAATTTATCTCATAACATATTCAAATAAAAATGCCATTAGTTAAAAATTCGCGCTCAACTTAAAATGACTGATGACATAGGGAATGCGTTGATAATCTATGGATTAGGTGAGAAGTGGAAATTTACAGTGTACGTGTCAACCAGACGATGGGGTAAATGTATAAGGAGAAGTCAGCTTGAATGATTAGGGCGCTCCCAATCGATTTGTAGATCGACACTGTCAAAATTTTTTTCAACAGTTCCGAGTTCTTAGGACCTTCCCTGTCCACATAGCAACACGTGCGCCATCTACTCGCACCTCACAGCAGAGTGTACCAGTGGAGTATTGCGAACTATAATTTTGCACGCTCTTAGTCGTCTCAGGGATGTCTCTGACAATAACGAGTATTGCATAATGTCTTCAAAGGGTGCTAGCACGCTTAGGAAGAACTTTGGGATAAAGGAGTATCAATCACATCTATTATCTGTGCACCCTGTATGTAGGGATAATAAAGTGAAGTTTCAGTTTATAATAATACTTCTTATACTTACTTGTTTGATTTACAACTACTTAATGTATAAATTTCATTGCAGGAACGTCGTCTACAACTTAACTTTGGCTGAATTGACTGAACAGCAAAGACTAATGTGGTTCTCCAATGAGCACGACGCTAAAATGTGTGTAGTCAAAGGCAAGGATGAGGTAAGTGAAACACTAGCTGTTTAAATTTCATATTTTTCTCTGATAGCTATGTTTTGAAAAACTTCTCTCGAAATGATAAATTTATTTTCCAAATTGACTTATCATAATCACCAATGATATATTTTAATCAAATTTCTTAGTGCCGGTTTCACAATATGTCGACTTTATGGAGAGGAGGCTTTTAGGTATAGTGTTACTATTGTTAATAGAAAGTTAATAGAGAGTTAACAGAGAGTTAATAGAGAGTTATTGGAAACACGAATTTACTGACTTTCAGTAATTGTGATGACCTTGAATAAATAGTGCTCGACCTTAAAACAGACTTAAAATTTGGAGTTATTGAAACATGAAACACTATAATGACATAATATTAAGATAGGAACATTGTTTTTAAAAATGTAACCTTCCTTTTTTATGTACATACGTTTTGATCTTCATTGGAAAATATTTATTATTATTATTATTTTATATTCCGGTTTATCAATAGCAATTTATCCGTCAGTTAATGCTTAACTACCAGTTATTTTGGAAAGATCGGTTTATCAACAACAGGATAACTTTATCTGGCAGATAAAATGTCAAATATTTATCTGTCAGATTAAACTGGCGGATGGGTCGATATCTGAAGGTTAAGGCATGGTTAAGATCATGTTAAGATCTATTACATAACCTCACTTTTTTGTATTGATTCCGTTGTGGTGTTGTGTCAAATTTACTTGGGTTTTGAGCAAAGTAAAAAATTGAAAGTACTAGTACTACCTAAAAGGGAGGATGCAATTTCACAACAGAGGAGAGAAATCCATAACTAGTTACGTAAATAACTATTATAAATTCGAATATTGTGAAATAATACTTTTCAACTGTAATTCAAATTAATATAGTGGATTAAAATTAACCTGCATAAAATTTGTAATACAATTCAAGGTCATCATATTAACATTAGTTACATAAAGCGTCCTTTCTAATTGCGGTGAAGTGAGTTGATTGAAATAAATATTTTTTCTCCACCTGTACTATAATAATACACTTATATGCCATAATCCGTTCCAAAACGAGATCCATTATGATACAATTTTTTAATCAATAGAAAACTATAATTATTTATTCAAGCATGCTGTACCTTTGTGGCGTTTGTCCTAGATATCTATATCTAATTGATTTATTTGTCAAAATCAGTAGCTAAACTTTGATAATAATTATATTACCAAAATGGTTGATATCAGCGATATAGAATCAGACAGCAGCAATTGCTGTACTTACAAAATATTTTGCCCTAAAAATCTAGGAAAATGTTCGGAAAACCATATCAACGGTTTATAAACTGGAAAACTACAAATAATATTACGACTTTTTTTTAAATGCTCATAGAACCTTAGATCTTAGATCCCTGAGATCTATACAAATACATATAGTATTGTTTCATGTTACGCCCATATTTGCGTATTGGCATGAAGCCAGCACTGGCTAATTTAATAAAGTAAAAGCAGTGTATACGATTGCGTTGCATGTGCAACCAGAAATTTTTAACCTCCATTTATGGCGATATAATTTAATGAAAAGAACCAGCCTTTACGAGCGGCATATTTGATGTTGCACTCTTTATCAGTCGTTAGCTACGTTTACCCTTACCAAGATCAATTATTTTTATGCTCTAGCCCTCTCTCTATAGCATACTTTAGATCCAGAGAGTCTTTAATTTGAAAATAAATGTTTTGAATGCAATATAAACTTGCAGAGCTTTTCCTGTGAATTTACATTTTGAGGAATACTAATTTTCATGAACAAACAAAAAGAACGAATTAAACTAAAGAACTAATTTCAGTGTAGGTAAAAAAAACCTGATATTATTAAATATATATTAAATTACGTAAAACTTTCAGTTTAAATAACTAAAATTGTGTATGTAAAAATAATAAAAATAAATGAAATTGAAGAAATATGCAAATATGTTCTTTATTGCTGTTTCTAATACAGAAATAGAAGCCTATAGAGATGTATTTATAGAAAACAACTATGAAATTACTGGTTACCTACTAAAACTTTGACAGACACGACCTGCTGACATTTCATCAATTTGATCCTAGACCTAACACGAAATATTCCATTTTGTATTTATTGCTTAGCAACTTGCCTAGCAGCCGATGCAAAAATGAAATTCTGTACAAATTTCGCTTGTTTATGATTGAGCTTACGGTTATTTATCGAGGTTGTCGTGGAAAAAAATCATTGTGTGCTTTTCTGAAACCACTAAGGTCTATATAGAAAGGACAATGAGTAATAAATCATTCATTTAAGTAGATTTCATAGACGTACCACAATATATTTTAAGGTATACCGTAAGGTACATTTTGTATTGAACGAATGAGTCAAGGACCATCTAAACGACCAAAAACAGGTCCATTATCTTTAAA
>CAJUYI010009318.1:0-10130 GCA_910591695.1 Galerucella pusilla | reverse complement strand
GGTAAACAATGTACTATTAAATGCTTTTAAAGATTAATATAACTATTGTGTCATTATACCTCAATAAATGTTGTTTGAGACAAATATAATACATTCTTACGAGAATATATGTAATTCTCGATAGATAACTCATTTTATTGATGACAATGAATATGTTTTTATTCATCAACAATATCACTTTCCGAACTTGAAACAAATCCTCTCTTAACGACAAATTAAATATTATTTAGGCCATATGGAAAATCATATTTATTTGACATAATAAGATTTTGATTGTCACAAAGAAATCTTTTTCTCGGTGTAAGAAATGGTATATTAACCTTCCATGACCAGGTCACGTCTACAGAATAAACATGCATGGATTATACAAAACGTTGGCCATAAGTAATCAACAGGCTACGTATCCCACTTCTTCGTTTTCATACACATATCTTCAACCCTCTACCGTTTTATGCAGACTTCTGAGATGATTTATAGACTTCAGAAGGAATAACAATTGCCAGTTATGGGTGGTCACAATACAAAGTGTATTGAATAAAGACGGAGAAGTTTATTCGGTCCTATTTTTTTTTTTATTCTTTTATATCCTTTTTGTGATAGTCGACGGAAGTAAACGATTCGGGTTTATGATGTTTAGTGAATGTTTCCAGTGGTGTTGGATTGGAAATTTTAATTTATTATTATTTATAAGAGATAAATGAAAAAACTCTTTACTGTTCTAGTGCTCTATTTATTCTATTCTTCAATTTTCTACCTACTGAATGTTTATCCGGTGCACGCGAATTCCCGTCAGGTTCCTTACTGACCCATATAATACACTTGAGTTCCCGTCCGACACTTTCAGGCATCTTTCTCGCACTGGAATAGCCGTCCAGTTTATTTAATCTGTCCTGTTATCGGGACTGCCCTAATAGTTTACCGTGGCGGGGTTAGGTGTCTTACTATTCCTGAAATAAATGTACAAATACCTTTACCATTTAATTTTTTTATATTTCTTTAATCTCCTTAATTAGTGTTTATCTTGTTGCGCGCAATTCGGCTCCTAATTTTGGTGTTCTTACTCGTATTCAGGTGAAAAATGACCGCTGCGCGTAACTCATCCTTGCCCAAATAAATTCCTTTTAAACAGGTCAGTTTTCACCCTGACGGGAACTCGAGTGACAGCTTAACGTACCCTAATTATGACACAGGTAGAGTGGTTATCCTGACGTGCGTCCTGTTTATCTTCTGTATCCGTTTACATGAAATACCTCATTAGTGACTAAAGGTAAGATTCCGAAGGCGATGTATACCTCAGCGACAGGCAGCAGGCAACAGTACTTGATGTCATTTGACGACACTCATTTTGCATTGCTTGCAGTTTTCAACTTGCTCTTGTCTAGAGTTCATTTGGAATCCTTAATACTGTTCATGAAACTGGATAAAACGGGCCAAAAAATTGATGTACTAAGTAATAAAAAAAGTTGGGGGAGCATTCTTAGTTACTATTCACCAAAGGATTAGCATAATGTCGGATAGTCAAGCAGCCATTAAAGCACTGAGCTCTTGTGTAATCAGTTCCAAAATGGTGTGGGAATACCTATAAAAACTCAATGAACTAGGCGAGAACAATATAGTCACCTTACTATGGATTCCAGGACACACTGGAATAGAAGGAAATGAAATAGCAGATGAACTAGTAAAGAGGGGACTGAAATACCTTTCTGGGGGCCTGAACCCTTTTGCGGAATCAGCCCCAATGTAATATTGGAAGAAATAGGTGAAGCTGCGAAAAAGAGAAGATCTAACCAGTGGAAAGATCTAGTAGGACTTATACAATCAAAGACTCTTCTGGGTAACTACAACCTATTGAGATCAAAAGAATGCATAAGTCAAAATAAAACTGCGCTAAGAGTTTTAACAGGGATCCTAACGGGACATTGTCGCCTGAATGGGCACCAGAAAAAGCTCAAAATAGTGGAGGAAGAAGAATGCAGATATTGTGGCATGGAAGGAAACCTCCATCCACATACTTTCCAACTGCACAGCAGTTCAGAATCCTAGAGCACCACCTCAAAGATTACTGAATAAAAGAGGAACATTTACCTAAGTTGAAGCCTACATACATCCCAAAATTCCTCCGGGAAATAGTCCTAAAGGAACTATTAGTTTCTAAGACTCTCCTCGGAAACTAAGTAGAAGTGAGGGGGCACAAAAAATCTTTTAGGTCTCAGTGAATGTCACCCCAAAATACATACATACTATTTAATTTTGTTATATTCCAATTCGGACTACACAATACTTTTATTTACAAAATAAATATCCCAACGTCCCTGGTGAATGCTGGCGCCTTACTTAAGACATTTTTTTCTATCCGTATTATGTCTTTCTGGTATGTTGCTTTCGAGTAACGGTATCTGTGACTATTTGGTTTCGAAGGGATTAGGAAAAAATATTTTTATAGGATTTTGTCGCAAGAGAGTCGGCATGTTTACGGGAAAATTGATATGGGACCGGCTCTCGTTTCTAAATGTTTATTATCATAATCCAGGGTATTGTAAAAGGGGGATTTTTTGTTTTTGTAGAAAAGGTTTTATTGGTTTATATTTTTTGAATTTATGTGGAAGGATTGGTTATCGTAAAAATGTTTTTACAATATAAAACGACCCAACACGAAAATCTTGAGTCGCTTTATAGGCCGCAACCCTCCGAAGGTTTGGGATGAACATCTTTTATCCAAGCATTTTTATCAACAAAGTCCTTATTTATTGTTTACACAACAGCTGGTTGTTTATTTATTTTATTTATTTATATTTTTAAAGTTAAAAGTATTAATTGTTTTTTTTCCATTGTCTGGCCTGTACTAAATCTAACCACTTTATTTCCAATGCTTTTTTGATATTTACATAAATATTGGGATTAGGATATTTATAGGAAAATAGGAAGTGGATAATTATTTTTGTCTCCGAATCTAAGTTTTTAGGGACGAGAAATTTATTGCCACCGTTTTTTTTATGTAAAATCAATTTTCCGACATAAAAAATGCTCAAAGTTTGTCCAGAGGGGTTTTTTGGGACGAGGAATTTTTCCCCTTCAAATGGAATCATGAAATTCCCGAAAATCCACCTTTCAAAACAAAAAATACTCAGAACTTAACTAATTGGAGAGATAGAACGTTATAGTCTTCGGCAATCGATTCAGCGGGAAATTTTACATATTCCAGTGTATTTTGAGTATATATTTCCAGGCAATAAGGAAGATAAAAGAACTAGTTTTTATTGAATATTTCCATACCCCTTGCTTTAAAATTTCCGACAAAAATAATGTTTTCGACATAAGAAATGCTCAAAATTTATTCAGAGGGTTTTTTAGGGACCAGAAATTGACTACTACAGTTCGTTTCTGTATAAAATCATTTTTCCTCCTCCAAATGGAATCATTATATTCTCGAAAATTCACTTTTCAAAAGAAAAAACAATCATAACTCGACTAATTGGAAAGATAGAACGTTCTAGTCTTCGACAATCGATTCAGTGAGAAATTTTACATATTCCACTGCAGTCTGAGTTCATAATTTCGAACAATAATGAAGTTATCAGAAAGCAGTTTATATTAAATATTTCGATACCTACCCCTTGCTTCAAAATTTTCGCAAAAACAATTTTTTCGAATTGTCCGCCACTGTCCGTTTTTGTATGAAATCATTTTTTCTCCTCCAAATGGAGTCATGAAATTTTCGAAAATCCACTTTTCAAAATAAAAAATACTCAGAACTCTACTAATTGGAAAGACAGAACGTTCTAGTCTTCAGCAATCGATTCAGCGGAGAATTTTACATATTCCAGTGTATTTTGAGTATATATTCTCAAGCAATATGGAAGTTAGCAGAACCAGTTTTTAAAATATTACCATACCAACCCCTTGCTTCTCAATTTTCGCCAAAAAAAATGTTCTCGACATCCAAAATGCTCAAAATTCGCCTGAATTGCATTCTTAACCCAATTAATGAACTAAAGTTAAATTTGTTCCCAAAAAATTCAGTTATTTTCCAAACAAAATGAATGCATATGTAATGTCTTATAATATCTTAATTTTGTCGACTACACATGTGTTCATTACTAAATCCTCAAAGCCAGATACCAACGAAATATTGTGAAACGTTCTTTACAAATGAATTTTACCTATAACGCTTCAATAAACAAAACGACAAGGAGAAAGAAAAGATTAGGTGGACACCGAAGACGAGCACATAGAAAAGAGGAAATGGGGGTTGGCATAGTAGGATTTTGTAGTATTTTATCTTTTAAAAGGATTCTCGTGTAAAACAGTTAATTGGGATGCTTTTGTTAATTCAATTTCGACATTTTGGAAGATAAAGAACCGGCATCCAACCGCATGCTCGGCCCGACAATCCGGCCGGCTTTTAATTTTTTTAATTAAATAATATGCCATCGTTTGTAATTCCCCTTTTTCTTTTCTCAATATATTTCTTATGTATAGTCTGAGAGCAAAGGATATAGCTTTCCTAAAATATACTTTTTCTTCCAATTAGTTAATAAACTCTCAATTTCTGCAAATTAATCCAAAAGGCCACCAGCCCTGCTAAGTTTCATGTCAATTGTTGAGCTCCAGTTTTATTCTCTCTCTTCTTACTTTCGGGTGAACTTTTGTTGCGGTTTGTCTGTTATTTTCTGTTTTTGCTTTCTACAAACAAACAGATCCTGCAATGACGATTTTTTTATTCTTCAACTCGTCTTATAGTATTTTCGTTGTCATGAAATTCTTTCTCGACCAAAAAAAGTGATTGAATCCTCCTCACTAACAGCTTCTATCTTCGGATAAGGTTAAATTTAATGATACAGCATTTAATTTTAATTTAACTAATAAAATAAATGGGCACCTTTGAAGTTTTATTTTTCAAATTATCTGATGGAAACGTCTAGGTTAGGTTGTTACCTTATCGTACACATTTTTCACCTTTTCTATTTAAACGGTTTCAATTGCACCTCTTTGTATAATTCGTAAATAAAAGTAGCTCGGATTTTATCTCTTATGAATCTTTATAGTTCCAATTGAAAGATAAACTTCATGCTGGTAATTCTTCTGTCATTTTTATGTTTAAAGACGATAGTAGAATTTTAATATCCTTAATTTAACGTCTAATTTCTGTTAATCGACTGTACTATATAGTCCAGTCTACAAGTTGAAAAACGTGAAAACTAGAGATAAAGCTCCTAAAAACATGAGCAATAGCTCGTTGGATTCGAAATGACCTCTAGAAAAATGAGTTTTGAGGATTTTTCTGCACGTAAAAAATTGCAATTGTTATTAACAAAATAAGATGAAAAAAAAAGAGGTATTTAGGTTTTTGTTAATAACTCGTAAACTATTAATATTTACGATATTTGGAAAAAAGGTTCTTGAAGAGGAGGAAATTTCCGAAAAAAAGTTCCAGCTCCCGGAACTCTACCTCTATTATTAATAGTCTTAATTTAACGCTGAACATAGGGCTCCGTGCAGCGATTACGGCATGAGTGCTATGCCGCTAAACACGGCGTACAACAGAAAATTATTTTTTTTAGTACCAAATATGAATTTAAAAATTTAAATAAATTATGGTATAATCCAGATACTTAAAAGAATATATGCCCTTTGGAAAAAAATTTTAAATCAATTTTTCAAAAAGTTATGCAATTAACGAATTTTTTGCCTACGTTTTCATAAATGACGACACAAAAGTTTAAATAATGAAGCTATAAATTTTTGGCTTTGTGGAGCTCTTCTTATATATATACGTATATATAAGTTAACAAAAAATGAAAATTCTAAAAAATGTTATTGAAAAAATTTTTTCAAACAAATGTTATATTATTGTTGTTTTCGTATCCAACAATGGCATTAAGTGACATTGTAAAAAATATTACCTACGACCCACCCTGTAATCAGTCAATAACACATGATTTATAATTTATAATTTGAATAGTTGTTAATCGATACACATTTCAATACACAAAATCACAAAACTGAGTATACATATTTCAAAAACTTAAATATTCATACACAAAAAAACTATCAAGAAACGCGTTTTATTAACAACATTTCCAATATAAGCGAAAAAACGCGCTATCCCAATAAAAACCGTTCCTGGAACGTGCACTGGATTCCATTTCTAGTAGACTATCATATCGTTGGAATGTCATAAAATGAGATATTTCATTTCACATTTTGCCACAGATATGATCTACTATGAATGGACCTTAATAAAAATTTGATAACAAAATTTTGCAGTCTTAAACTTCAAAATAATTTTTGATTGTCTAGTTGTCAAATTTTTTCTGTTGTGTCAGTTAGGGATAAAAAATTACTTAATTTCTACTTATTTTTTCTTGACAACGGTAGCTGGAACGCTACCGAAACGTTGAAGTAAAGAATTTAAAAATATTGTGGTTTAATTTCCCAAAAAATTGAAAAAAGAATGAGTAACACTTCCCACCTCGGTATGTAATATACTATTTTTACATCATTTGTCGAGAAATTGTTTATAAACAAATAGACAAGTTTAATATTTGATGAAATTTTTTCCACCATTATGTTGTCTTGGCAAAATAATGAAATCTTTTTTATTATATAAATTTTTTTATTGTTTATAACCGTTTTTTTTATATTTCGATTGTTTGAATAATTAGTTAAGGAATGATTTATTTGATTAATTCAAAGGACCTTTTTTCCAAATATCGTGAATATTAATAGTCTACGAGATATTAACAAAAACCTAAATACCTCTTTTTTTTATTTCTTACAATTTTTTACGTGCAGTAAAATCCTCAAAACTTATTTTTCTAGAGGTCATTACGAATCCAATGAGCTATTGCTCATATTTTTAAGAGCTTTATCTCTATTTTTCACGTTTTTCAACTTGTAGACTGGACTAAAAAATGTGTAGGTACTCTGGACATTGTCGCTTCAATTTTTGATAAACCATTCACTCTCAAATTATTTAATTAAGGTTTTATCTGTAACTACAACTAATTGTCAACATTCATTTACTCATCGTCAAAGACGTTAATAGAGCATCTGTTTTATGTTTATCTTAACCGATGACATAAAGCGTGAAACACTTTTAAAACTGTATCTAGTTTTTTTTAATTGCTCTGGAATAGGACACTTGTATATTTGTAGATAGATGTTATAAATTAATTTTATAGTATTTGTTTTTATCTACAGAATTCGAATGGATGGTGTTTGCTACCGTGTGAAAAATCCTATTTATAAATAACTACAGTTACATGTAGTGAGTCAAATGAAATGTGAGTGTAATATATTATTTAAAAAAACATTCCGTTAATGCTCAGTGTATTTGCTTTATTTTAAGATTGAACTATAAAGTAAGATAGATGTATAGAGTTGGAGCAGTCCAATCCATGAAGACGTTGTGTTCAACCAGCCTGAGTTAACACCAAGCGTTGAAAACTTGTCTATAAGTGAATGTAGAATAAAAACATAACAAATTTTAACACTACTCTAAGTTTTAAAGCAAACTTCAAATAAAAATCAATTTCATATCAGTCTTGATAACTTCAAGTCGACTTTAAGTTGGACACAATCGCGACTTTAACCTCAAAATTTTAGACAGTTTTCAGTTCATTGTGTCAATAATGTGGACAAATCCTCTTGAGATGGAAATAGATACCGAGTCATCAGCCTTTGAGGATAGCAGCAACGAGAGCGACATTGATGAGGAAATATTCATCATGAGAAAACGAAAAATATTTAAACAGAGAATAAAGGTGATATCAGACGGTTCACTCGAGTGAATATTCACCCAAGTGAATGCTTCATTATTCTTTCATTTCATGTTCACACGACTTAGTGTGAATGACAAAGAAAAGAATGTTCATTTCTTCTCCTTCAAAATATGTCGTCGGGTGATGTAGTGCGTCGCGGAATCAGTTTAATCCGAGTGAACGTTCTCTTTGTGTGCAGACGGTTCATTTTTCGTTCATTCTGACGGAGTGAATGATACCGAATGAAAAAATCCAACATCGTTGGATCGGTTCATTAATGAATTCATTCAGCACTTTTGTTGCATTTTGAGTTCAGATTTGATAATTGGTCAGATTCAGGTTAAGCAAACCTTCCATAGTGGCAAGATGGCCAGGGAGTGCTCATGATCAGACTATTCCTGATAATAGTCGTTTGAAAAATAATTTTGAAGCAGGCCAATTTAGGAGGTTCCATTTAATTGGATACTCAGGATATGGAGTCCAACCATATCTCTTGACTCCTCCACAGGAAACAAATAAAGAGGCTGAAAGACTATAGGTACGATAAGTCATTTATAAGAACTAGAAATACAGTAGAAAAGACAGTACGGTGTCTGGAAAAGACAAGTTCCCATACTATCCCTAGGTATAAGGGTTAACCTGGATACAGCGATGACAATAATTGCAGCAACAGCGGTTCTCCATAATATGGCTATCGAAATGAATGAACCTTCAAAGGTTTTGCACTCGATAATCGATTTATATTTTCCAGCAATTTTACCAAATTTAATCCTTCTGTTGTAAAATTTGTACCCCTAACTCTTTTTCTATTCACTTCACCCATAACACTTATTTCAAGTTGAAAATCAGAAGAAAGCATAAACACTAATATAAAAATATAATACGAACATGAACATAACCCTACTTCAATTGAAAAAATCTCGAAACTGTCATAGTCACTGATATTTTTACCAACTTCCCTTGATAAACGTAAAATCATACTTTACTTAAACAGAACAGAACAGAAATGTTTTGAAAATCATTCAACTTTAAGTGGAATCGCGCTCGCTAAAAAAAAGGAAAAATTACCGACCAATTTTCGTTATCTTCCGATCATATCTAAATTATCGTCCACATTGACCACATCTGTTATTTCATTGAAAAAAATGGTCCATATGGCATTCGACCACGCTCTCCTATTATTTCATGTCAAACTTGGTATCTAGGTATCTAAAAAGACGTTTGTTCGTCCTCATATATATCACATCACATTCTTGCCTTGTTTGTGTTCACGCTTCATTTCTTTTTCTTATTTACGTTGCTAGCATTTCAACAAACGTTAAACCAACAATACTGCCTGCTACTTGGATTATTTTCATATTAAAGATACATGCTGTATGAGCAGCGACAAGCAAATATAAATTTGAAGCGTTGGTAGCATATACCTTCTATACTTATGCTTGTCTCTATTGTGTGTTATTTACCGTAAGAAAAATATTGTGATGGAAAATAAACAACAGTTAATGATGTCTATATTTGATACACAATATCTGTATGTATTGGTAAACTTTTTATTAAAATACGAGGGTTCTATATTGATATGCTATGAGTCTACCTACCTTGTCTAGGCTTAAATTTGATGTTCTCTATTGGATTTTTTGCGATTTCACAATACTTTTATAGGTGTTCAGTTCTATTGTACCTCTTGTTCTTCCAGCTTCTTCCTGAGGCTTTTTCTTAAATCATTTCCTCTTCACCTAGTCTGGAACTTGCTCTTTCTGCAACATTTTCTACCATATGTAGTGGCGTGAGATTGAGAATCACTTCCATGTCCATTGCTCATTGTACCTGTAATAGAGCTACAGTCTCAGGATCTTTTGGCTACAACCCCAATCTCTTTCTGCGAGGTTCCTGCACACTCTTAGGTCTATTTTCGTAGTGATCGTACTCACACAAAAGTGAACATGTTTTTTTTGGAAGATAGACTACCTATTACTGAAGTATTTTTCGCTTTTTCAATAATTCTGCTGGTTTAAATTGAATCCCATATCAATAATCTCCTCATTCAATTCGAAAATCGAATTTTCATTACTTCCCGTAAAAGTTTCCACCCTCTGCTCCTGTCCAATACAGATCAGAGTCAACATTTTACGAGTTGGCTGCGAAACAAATTACCAAAACCGTTGAAAAACCTGGTAGACATTAAACACAACACATCTCGGCGAAAATAAAGAATGAACGGAGTATCCACTTGGCTGCCACGCCAGGACGAACTAAGCTCAAACGAATGAACCCCGAGAAAAACAAATATAACGCAGAGAAAAATTGAGACGGAATAAAATTAGATTGGGAAAAAGTATAGACCAGGCACAACAAAGTTGAGATTTT
>CAJUYI010009316.1:0-10133 GCA_910591695.1 Galerucella pusilla | reverse complement strand
CCATCAATTATGCTCTTTTTCAAAGCCTGTGTACCTTTTCATACAAACAGTTTACAGTAAAATGCAAATCAACATAATCATATGCTTCCAATTTCTAATAGTTGTGACTGATGCTATTTTCCATTTCTGTGTAACTTTGGATTGAAACGTTAAGTAGATTGTGTAGATTTGGGAAAAATTCCACTGACAAAGGTTTATTCGTTCCATGGTTATACCTATTTAGAATATGCATAATTGTGTATACTAACAGGCAATAATTGAACTTTGGAAAATGTGTTGGTTTCTTTTCTTCAAAAACGAACAAATATTAAAATTTTAACCAGTGCAGTATGTTCATTTGAACTACATGAATTTATAAATAAGACTTACCAAAGACTATGACTGGATCAGATAATAGTTAAACCTGGAGGAGTTTCATATGCTTATTGTACATCTGCAGATAAACTTCATCTACTCTACAACCCTACTGGTCCAATAAAAATGGTACTCTAGTTATTGAACTAACTGTATCTTCGACAACCATATCTAAAATATGAAAAAAACATTTACCATTAAAACAAAGGAATCATGTTCTAAGGAGAAATAACCGATCGCCTTTTTCACAGCTAATAATACATTAACGTCTATTTCGACATACCGCCTTTGGCTCGAGAGTAATTCAGGAATTATATTATTAATAATGTTACCAAGTTTCATTCACCAAATTATAAAAATAGTAAAAGATAAGCCACTTTTTATATGTTAACTTGTGAAGACGCTACCCAAACGTCACGCCATTTCACCACACAATTTCCAGTAGTGATGGGCGATATTTCACGAACTGTTACTTATAGTAGCTTATAGAAATGTGAATCATAGAATACTAGGATGAGATAGAGGGGTCAATCATTGCACATCTTGCTCGATGCTGCTATCTATCAGAAAATTAACTTTTTAATGTGTATGCAACTAAACATGCACTGATGCCTTTCAGTTGCATACCACCTGGTTTCTAATAGTTGTTATAAATAGTGTCCAGTGTAGCAATTAAATCAATTATCCAATATAATAAATAACACAACAAATATTATGTAACATACATAATGATTGTTTTGTTTTAAAATGGTGGTAAGGGTTGAAACCATTAATTTGTAATAACAGTTAATATTCATATGTCAAGACAAAAATAAAATTCAATCATTGGAAGAAAAATAACCAACCGGTATTATACAGAGTAAGAAAAAAACAACGTAATCGGCGAATTCCAATGTTCATCGTCAATTATGCTCTTTTCCAAACCCTACACATACAATTTACAGAAAAATGCAAGTTAACATAATCAGAAGCTTCCAATTTCTAAAGGTCTTAAATAATTATGTAATTTTTGTGTAATTCAAAGAAGTCAAGTTGAAAATACTGCTAGTACACATAACAGAAACGACACTCATTAAGGAAGCAAAACAGGAGCTGAAAAGAAATCACTCTATTCTATAACCAAAAATAAATGTTCTATCTGGTAATAGACAACCTCTATTTGCTCCTCAAGTAAGATTAGGATAAATTTAGAATATATACAATAATTGCTTATAACTAGGTACTTACAGTCTAGCATTTTTTAAAATGCAGTTTTCATATGACAATCATAAACTTTAAAAAATATGTTATTGATTTATTTTCATGAAAACAAACAAATATTGAAATTATTTCAACTGGCAGTGTGGTATGCTATTACTTGAACTCACAAATAAATAAATACACTTACCAATGACTAATGAACTGAATCAGATAAAGTGGAGGAGCTCGTATTATTGCTTATTGTACATAATATTGTTCTACTGGTCCTCTAGTCATTGAAGTAGCACATCAATCAAAAGCTTGTAGACAATCATCTAAAATGGAATAAAATACATTACAATTACTCCAGAGAAATAGTTTGGGAATGAAGGACAAATAGTTAAATGGCTTTTCTAAAAGCTTATAATCTCAATAAATATAGTTTAAAAAAACCTTGTTTATTCCTTCACGTATGCACGAAAATAGTGAATAAACGAATTTTGAAATTTCTAAATCTAATAAAAGCACAAATTAAATTAGTTGATTAGTCACTCTTTGAAGAGAATAAGATAAATAGATAGGCAACCCAATTTTGAAATGTCAAACTATGTTTCTCAAGCCCTCTCTTGATCTGGTAGTAGAACTATATAAATATAACTGTGAACTTCATTGTCTCAAGACCAGATGATAGCAGTTCTATATTCTCTGAGAAAGACAACACACATCAATAGAAGAAGATTGACAGCGCTCGCCCAAGAGGTGCTCCAACATTAGTGGCAACCAACTTTCACGCAGTGGCAGCCCTGGTCATAATTATAGATCATAGAACTCTATACTACCTAAATTTTAAGGTTAATATCTTGTCATGTCATTTTCTGTAAATAAGCAAGGTTAAAAGTCTTGCAAATTGTAAAATTTGGATATGAATTGTACACTGTTTTATAAGTTGAGGCAGCATTGACGCTGATTCAATGTGGAAATATTCCAAAAAAATTGTTTTAATAAGATGAGTATATTGTCCAAATACTCTCTACTGACTTTTGAAATACTGAACGAAATGTACGCAGCAGTAGGAACCGGTGTTTTGGGAATCCTGTACCTTCTTAAAAAAGGATTTCATAGATATGACACGATACGTACTTTAAGCATTATTCTAATCACCACTGCTAGTGTAGCATATGTTAAAAGAAATCGCAAACAACTAAAGGCCAGTAAGAAAAAAGTTGTATGTATAACAGGATGCGATTCAGGACTTGGGTTTTCTTTAGCACAACATACTGTTGATATGGGCTTTACTGTAATTGCTGGGTTTTTGAGTTTGGACTCCAAAGGTTGTAAAGAAATTCGGCAAAAATATGGAAAAAATATAATTCAAATACAACTTGACATAACTGACACTACTAGTGTTAAGGCAGCTGTTCAAACCATTGAGCATTTTTTGACCAGGAATTCTGGATATTGTATGTACTTATACAAATATTATTGATCATAAATTATAGCTAGCCAAAATGTATGTAATCATTTTTTAGCTCTTCATGCTGTAATCAATAATGCAGGTGTTATGGTATTTGGTGAATTTGAATGGTTAACTGAAAAGCTCATACATCAACAGGTTGAAGTGAATCTCATGGGAACTCTAAAGTTTACCAATGCTTTTTGTCCCCTTCTCAGGCTCCATGAAGGTAATAATAATGTATGACAATTCCCATCACATTTTACAATTATCCTCTCTTTAGTTTGTACTGCTCACTAATTAATTCTTTTTTTATAGGCAGACTAATAACAGTTTCTAGTCATTGTGCACAAAGTACCCTTCCCGGTCTAGCTGTTTATGGTGCTACTAAAGCTGCATTATCTGCATTCAGTGATGGATTAAGAGTTGAAATGAATAAATATGGAGTCGATATAGTAACATTCATACCAGGTTCTTTTACATTGCAAAGTAATATCATGGCAAAACAGCTTCAGTATGTTCAAGACATGCATGATAATTTTACTCCTGAACAGCATGCATTTTACAGTGATTATTTTAAAAAGTACAATATTTATTTGTCATTTATTACACCACCTCCGTTACCTATAAAAATTGATGATCCTATGTGAGTATTTCAGATCATTTATATGAAACAACAATTTCCTTACATATTTTTAAATTTGAAACAACGGCTGCTCCAAGAACACTAATGTGACTTTTTAATTTTAGGTTGTACAAAGAATATGAGAAAACTCTTTTGGATGAAAAACCCTGCATTGTTTATAAAAATGAAAATTGGAGGCATTGGTTCTACCATTCTCTATTTAAATTTAGCCCTTGGGTTTTACGGGACTATTTTGTAACAAAATTCATGTCCATGCCAAGCTATGTACCAAGTGACACTAATATTAGTAGCGATAGCTATGATGAAAGTGATGATCTTACATTGTGATGTCAATAAATGTAAAATGAGAAATGTACATATTTTGTGTTTTATTTATTTTTTGAGGAATTAACACTATTCTATTTTGATTGGCTGTCATAATTTTTGCACTCTGTCCCATTCAATAAATGTTTGGGGTCTGTTACTTTTTATCTCTTGTGGAAAAGTAGCACCTTGCACTACCTTGTTTTGGAAATGTCATAAATCTTACAATTCGCGAAAAATTTTCCGATAGTGGGCGCTGCAGTTTATGTCAAAGCTGTCAGTGGAATGGGGAAAACAATGCTAACCCCCATTTGTTCCAATACACGTACTGTAATGGCGATTTGGTTTGTTTTCCCCATTCCAATTGTGCTCGTTTTCGCGAATACCTCCTTTAAAAGTTTTCTTGGTATAACCGTGAAAGACCGAAAGTAGTGAATGTCAACATTCGCCGGTGGATGTCGTCAAATGCCTTGGTGAAAGTCCGAACATTTCTTAATTCTATTATACATTCGGACTTCCACCGGTATATGTCGACAAACACAAATGAGGTCCGGTGAATGTCGGACACTGCAGGTCGCGACAAGTTTTTAGACGGTTCCAGCCCCGGCACATCTTCATCTCAAGCACTGACTAAACAACACGAGATAATTTCTTTAAAAAGAGTAACTGCAAAAGAGAATCTCCTACTTCAAGCAACAAAAATGTTGCGAACCTAAAAAAAAGTTTCCTCCTTCCCAAATTGGTGATACCGTAAGAATTCAAGTCCCTGATGTCGACCGTGGTCGTACAGACCCTCGAAATGTGTTAGTGGTTGTTGTTGGAATAGAGGATTCAGACTTTTATAGATTAGCTAACAAAAATGGTACTTTTAAGCAGCTTTTCACCCGTAATCAGTTCGTAATTTGTAAAGAAAGGTTACTTTCCATGGACGAAGTTTCAACAAAAGAAATGTCGATAAGAGAAGCAGCTTCTGCTAATTCAAAAAGTGGAGGGCAAGGCTATACACGTTGTAACTGCAAAAGGAAGTGTTTCACGACTAAATGCAGCTGTAAAAGCAAGGAACTTTTGTGCAATTCGAAGTGCCACGGTAGTTCAAGTTGTTGCAATAAATAAGATATTGTTCTAATTTTTTATGTTTCATTTTATATTTTTATGTTCTACTGTTTGTTTTGAGTTCAACAAAGTCCTTTTCCCATATTATTTTAATAAAAAAGACCTAAGGGTTTTTTTTGTTTTTATTTCGAAAAAAAATTCTTTTTAACATACACCATGAGTGCATCCTAAATGTCGACAATCGCCGGTGTAAGTTAGAAATAATGAAATTTCAACAATATTTCGGACATACGTCAGCAACGTCTTTCACGGTAATCCAAAGAAAAATTTATGCTTTGAGTAGGAAAACTCTGTATTATTCAAACAGTGAGGATTGTTGAAGAAATTTATATAGAAAACAATGATAATATTATATATTTTCCATCATGTTCTACCCATTAATTTGTTGTTATTGGACAGTGACAAATACATGAATCATATATGATAAAAAAATCATTGACATCCACTTTGTTCTCTGTCAAAGAGTAAGTATGTATAAAATATACACCATTTATGTCATATTATTGCAGTTAAATTATAACAGCATTAGTGGTGAACATTTTTCCCCAGATATAGAAAAAGCCAAAGGTTTGTATTGTTACCAGTGCAACTCAACATCTACCGAAATCTATCCAATATGCGATCTTAATTATTTCAAATTAACAAGATATAATGTAAAACTGGAAATGATGTTCAAATGCCCTCCTTTACAAGAACAGTTTTGTTTCATCAGCTTCAAGAAATCTAAGGGAGTTGCTACAACGTATAGAGGTTGTACAGATGCTTGGGATAAAGACAAATATCCCTTGAAAACAGGGTGTTTAATGGTAAACACCAATGGATTTGAAAGACTAACTTGTTTTTGTAATACTCACTTGTGCAATAGATCCATCTCTAACAATACAATGAGCTGGTTAAGTTTCATATTTATAATGATCATATGTTGTAGAAAATGTTAGGTTTACTTATAAAAACTAATTATTTATTTACTACAATACAAATTGTTTTAATTTTCTATCCTGTTCTCAACATTTTAGCTTCTTTCTTTTCTTGTAACTCTTTCTTTTGTTGTTCCACTATTAGTTTTCTCTGTTTCAGAAATTCTCCATATTCTTCAGCACTCAAATCTTTGACAACTTCAATACCACACGATTTTGCTATTCCTACTATCATTTTGCACACTTCTTCTAGTGATTTAATTTCTAAGGTGGGGTCTGTTTGCTTTATTTTGGCTATTTCGTAAACATGTTTAAGTGTTACCTTGCCACCTATTTCTTTACCTGTAATAAATTATTGTCTTTTATTTGACCAGCCAGGTTTATTCATATTGCTCACCTGGCTCCATAGCAGCTCTCTGAATACCTGCTGCTTGTTTAAGAAAGTAGACTACTGGAGGCTTATTTATTATTAATTCATAACTTCGATCTGGGTTTACTGTTATTCTAGTTGGCAAAGGTATCCCTTCTTTTATATCTTTGGTTTTTTCATTAAAATCCTTGCAAAATGCTGCTATATTTATACCTCGCTATGGAGAAAAAAATATTTATTGGCGTTATTAATTCGATTTAAATCGAAATACTATATAGTACCTGACCCAACATTGGCCCAAGAGGTGGACCAGCAGCTGCCATACCAGCTGGTATATTTGTGCTTATTTTTCCATGTTGGATTTTTTCTGTAACTTTCTTTAGAGATTTTAACCTTGCAGCAGCTTTAGACATGTTGAAATATTTTTAAGAAATATTTATATTCATGTTACAGTTAAAAATAAATTTACGAATATTATCCTAGGTTCTTCTCTTCTTCTTTATTTCTAACTTGGAATAAATATTTAGTCCATAGACAGACCATAGATAACACTGATTTTGTCTAGGATGGGCTTCACAGACCACTCTCACGAATCATCCAGCGATATGTTGTCATGGCTGTAAATTTTGTTTAGCAAAGGCCAGAAGTAGCCGTTTTTGAGAAGAAGAGCACAGACCCTGTACTGGGACTCTGCACACTATAGAATTCTACCGATCGCATTACTATTTCAGTCAACAACAGTCGAAAGCCTCACTCTTTATACCATCTGTATACTGTCGACAAGTCTTTTTATTTTTCACTTATTAATATTGAATATAAACTGAAAGAAATCGTCTACAAAAGACCTGTGGATTGAGTAAAAAGTAAAATACTATAGTGTACAGAGTACTGGGACTCTGCACACTATAGAATTCTACTATCGACTCTATTCTCATGTCTTTTGTCAATGATTCCTTCATGAGAACTTCTATATTTCAATAGTAATTAGTCAAGAATAAAAGAAAGCTTGTCAACAATATACAGATAGCATACAGAGCGAGTCTTTCAACTGGAATAATAGTACCTGTAATAGTACTGTAGAAAGCGACTGGTAGAATTTTATAGTGTGCAGAGTCCCAGCCCTGATATCACCAAGAAGAAGAGGTCTTACAATACAATGCATACTCAGCTACCATACTCTCTGGAAAAAATTGAGCTAGTACAATCACTTGTGCTGGTACTACAAAGGAACCAATATTATGTTCTACATACAAGTATACAAAGAGATTTACACATTTAAAGGATATGATAAACAACAATTTATTTAAAATAAAAAAAACAAGTTCTGATTAGAGTTTAATAATAAATTCTGTACTGCTAGAAATAGAAAGTTCACATTTACAATGGACACTTAGATTCCAAAGAGGTTGATAGCATCTTTTACTAGTGTATTGATAAACTTTTGGGAAAACTTGCAGTTTCTATATTCACCATTACAATTTCCATTATTCAACCCATTTTTTACAGCCGCGTAGATAGACGTATTATAGATTTTTTCCAAAATCCATTCATTGCTTATCACACCATCTATAATTTTATCCATACTACTTGCATTTCCATTGAAAATATCGATTTTGGATTTCTGGACTACGTAACAAATACTTCGTTGAAAACATGATCTTGAATCAATGTTGTTTTCTAATAATATATTATCTAATATTGTTCCATATTTCCAGAATGGTGTTGCATCTAGGTTAATATCTGCAATGTTATAAAAGTGTGGAAACAATTTTTAAAATAATAATTTACTGCAACAACAATAGAGTTGCGAACAATCTGCTTTAAATAATTTGATTGGGTTTCACCAAATTAAGAGTTGTCAAATTGATGTCACTTCACGACAAACATTTTCAAAATTGAGCAGAGGGTATTTGAAATTTTTGTGTTTAAATTATGATATAGGTATTTCGAACAAAAATTAAAAAAAATGTCGACTGGGCCGAGATTGTTCCTGTTAGAATTTATGATTTCAAAAATTAAGATTGACCCCGCTGCTCTTCCTGTTCCCAAACTTCAAGATATAATGATTCACATTCGATGCCCAGATTTTTTATTTCTAGATATCACACTAGAAGAATTTACAATCCCAAATATTGATTCAGGTGAGGTTATTTACTTTTTTTAAAAGTTCATGAGGAACATACTTTTTTTTACTCGTCTTTAACGTAACTTTCCTTCCGGTAATCTAAAAGAAAATTCAAATAATTTTAAGATAAAATACCACCGGATGGAGAATTTAAACTAAATTTTGGAAAAACATATTTATTTTCACAAACTTCTGAAGAACTTAAACATGCTATGGAAACAACGGATGTGGAAATGGATTTAAGAATTTTACGAAAAACAGTGGGATCATGTAAATTTCGTTGGAAGAAAGAAATACTCAACATGATAGACATTTTCGAAACTATTGGATTAGTTAAAAGTGTCAGTTATGATGGAAAATATGACATGATATCTTTGTATCAACAAAAAGTCGGTAGGCTAGATATAACGATCAAGATGTCGTGCATGGGAATTGGAGTGGAAACGTATTTTGGCTTACTGGACAAAGGCGGTGCCATATTTATGAATGCAAAATCCGATGAACAATATAAATGTGAAAGGTAAACGTTCCAAACATATTACAAATAGTAAAGTCGTTATTAAAGGCCGATTCATGCAACGTACTTTATAATTACATTTTCATTACATTATAACTACACTTAAATTACATTATCACTGCCTTATCAAACCAGTTCATGGAACGAATTAATTATGAACTGACAAGACTGGCAATTGATAAACGTCATATTATTTGAATCGTTTTTGGTTGTGCTAGAATAGCTAGAAGGTCAGTTATTTGCAATTATTTGGAAGTTGTGAGGTTTTCTCAGCAAAAACGTGTTGGAATATATCAGTTTCACTACTTTCGAAAGTATTAGTGGCTGCTTGAAATAGAAGGAGACCTCGGAATGACAGCTGTAACATTTTTGGCGCATGCGATTTCATGATTTTTACCATAGACATAGACATTATATTATATTTCTCTATGGTTTTCACTAAAAACATAATGTAATTTTCTAATGTAAATGTAGTTATAATATAATGAAAATGTAATGATAATGAACGTTGCATGAATCCGCCTTAACTAAGGAAACAGTAACAAACCCACAAACCAAATTTTCAGCAGAACATATATTTTCTCATAGATTCGTATTCAATAATTTTGTTAATATTCCGTATTAAAAGGAATAGATTGAATATTAGTTCAAATTAAATTATTTTATTTCATCTTGGAGAGTAAAACTTCAATAAGTTCGTTTTTTACGATAGGTACAATTTTAATGAGGAAACTGTAGCGCCCATAGCTTGCATTTACAACCCATTATTGGCTAGCCGTACAAGTAATCCTAGGATATCTTGGACAGAGCTTTTTGGCAACAGATTTGCCGAGCCCAAGCAAAGTATCGCTCCAATGATTATGGACGATAATATGGATATGGTTTGTCTAGCACCACATATGGGGAAGAAACATGGAGCAGCAGATGATGCCAGTGGAAGTGGTTTTGATATTATTTCCATGGTTTTTCGTCCGCCGGAAAATAAGTTTTACGATTTTTTGAACATGATGAAAGCAGAAGCTGCAGCCAGAGAAGAGGAAACTATTGCCACAGTGGATATGGATAATGGTGTCAAAAAAACAAATACCGTAAGATCGTGCATTTTTTCTTGATAAATTACTACTTACATACAGTGCTATTCAAATTCCCCTCCCCC
>CAJUYI010009314.1:0-10134 GCA_910591695.1 Galerucella pusilla | reverse complement strand
TACTTAATTAGGGTTTATTACTCCTTGTACTTTTTGTACATACTATAATTATAAAAAAGTTTTCCATTAAATATTTATTTTATTCTGTTTTTAGTATTTGTTATAAAGCGTCAATAAAAATACAATATTTATGAAAATTCCATCTGTCTCACTATAACGGTTCATATGAGATACAGTCTGATGACAGAAGCACAGCGTTTTTTTAATTTGCAGTTGGTTGAATAAACAATAATTGATGAAAAAAAAATACAAATCGCCTTGAACTTAAAAACCAATAAAATAATGAACATTTTGTTGTTTTTTGCCTGGTCTATGAAACAAATGTGTTATTTCCGATTGAACGTTTTTCCAGCACCTCCCATTTCCTCTGTACAATTTTCCAGTGAAAATAGAAAAACAACATTTCGATTTCCGATGGTTAGTCAAAGTTCAGTGTAAACATGAAGCACGTAGAGAAAGTGGAGTTTAAGAATGCTTTCGAAGAATACATTTTTAATTCCAGTTTAGCTGGATTTAATCATCTAAATTCCAAAGCAACGTTCGAAAGGTATTAAGGTGGTTTTTTAAAAATTTTCCAAGCAAGTTTGAACTCGTGACGCGTTTAAAAGGTTTAAAATGTTGTTTTTTTATTAAAAACGTCATTGGGTTTGACTTAATTGGTTTAGAGAAAAAAAAATTTGGTTTTATCAAATTTAATAGTCCTTGAAAACAAAATAACAATCAAATAAATTTTACCCAAAATACGTAAATCTATAAAAAAAACTGGTTTTTAAAAGAAATTAACATACCAAATCAACATTCATGCGAAATTTATAAAGTGAATTATTGAATTTGAAAATTAATCATAACATCCAATAATTAATTATTACGACATAATTTTTAATATCTATAGTTAATTTATGAACCGGTAACTAGAAGAGCAAACAACAATAATAGGCCAGACGATAGGGGTAACAACTAATTATAGCAATACGACAGTAAACATCCAAGTGAGGAAAAGGCATTTTACTCCCATGTGATACATATGATTTTTCCTCCTACCCGCCTTTTCTTGAAAATTTATTTACGACACAAATAGGTAATGAATATAATTAAGAACACAAGAATTATTTATTAAACAAATTTATCAATATATGTTATACAATTAAGTACATAGTATTGTTTAACTATATTTTAGAATTATTTATGTTAATATTGAATGTGCAGTTTTGAGCAGCACTTATATGAACACCATTGGAAGAAGATAGGGTTTGAACAGGAGCTTTAGTATTTGAAATATTTTCGCTTAGCACATTGTAATGGTGGTAACTTCTAGAAGTTCTTGGCTGATTTTGATCAAGTTCAGGTTCTATATTATTTCCCATAATTTGATCAGAAATTTTTCTTTTTTTTGTGTAAGATTGTTCTACATAACCTTCTGCGATACTGGTTGATTTCCAACCGCCATGCTGTTTTAGAGCTAAAATATCCCCACCAGCGTTTACTAACAGAGGTGCTGAAGTTCTTCTTAAACTGTGCCCTGTGTAATGTTTGGAATTTGGATATTCTGCAATTTTTGTGTGGTATTTTGGATATACTATTTTTGCTAACCACTTGATTTATACATTTGCCTGCTTTAAAGCATACCAACAATCGTTTATGCTCAGTTTTAGGACGTAGGCAGATATACTTTTTAACGATTTGAACAAAATTTGGGCCGTTACCTGTTGTAGTATTGATAACGAAAGTTCGTTGTTTATACGTTTTTGAAGTGTGGATATTTATGACTAAAAGATTGTCTTTCTCTTCAATATCATCCATAGTCATTTTAATAAGCTCATCACATCGACATGCTCCAGAAATTCCAATAACAAGGACTACCTATGAATATTTTATATCAAAAATTAAATTATTTGCATGGGATTTCATTTCTTACCTTCATTAATAAAAAAACATCATCGGGGGCTTCCATTAAGAATGTATTTACTTCTTCTCTTGTAAAAGTTTTAGATTTATTTGGTTTGTATCCGGCATTTTGACGTTTTAGAAATGCAATCAACTTTGGATATTTAATATCGACATTGTAGTTCATTTGTATCATTGTGCGTAGCATTGAATATTTAGACCAAAGTGTTGAAGCTTTTAATTATTTTCCTTGTAGTGAAAAATATGCCAGTAAAACATTCTCTGAATATTTATGTATCTTGTTGTCTTCAGCCCATTGCTTATATTGTGCATATTGTTTTTCATACCTGTCTTTAGATTTTTGTGGTAGTAAGGTTAATGACGCTATGTTAGCTTGTTCCTTAATATTAGGTGGTGTATTTGGAAATTCAAAATCACTTGAATCGCTCTCCATTTTTCAAAAATTCAACTAAGTTTAATGAATGTAACGACTTTGCACCTCAAAAGTCAATCGCCGTGTTCTGAACTCAAAAAACGTATATCTAAGATTCCTGAAGTTGAAATTTGTATTGAAGAACTACATTGAAGTAACATTAATGTTTGATTTTTACCAAAAAACAGGATATACAGGATGTTCTAGGAATTATGGAAACAATATGAATATAATGAATTCACAAGTTTCATCGTTTACAACTTACTTGAAATGAGGGGGAGGAAAAGTATGAGTTTCCTCCCTGATTTGAGGGAGGAAAGTGTGTACTTTCTATAGGGGTAGGAGGAAAAAAAGGTTTCCTGCGTTTCTTTCGTCCCAGCAATGGTTTGTCCGGAAAAAATTCGGTAAACTAAGTATGGGTTCCGCATCCGCGCGACTCTATTTTCTGAAGCGCGGCGGAGTACATTATAAACTTAGCAACCTTTTTCTTCTGGTTTCTGCCGCAATAACTAGTACGAGTAGTAAATTTTTTGTTTCAGATTCATTTGGTTCATCATTCATTTATTCAGTTTCGGGTGTACTTGTTTTTTAATCAGTTATACTTGGCAAAGTTTTATGACAAATCCTACAGTTACTACTGTAGAAACTACGGAGCCTCATTTGACAGAAGTACCAATGCCTGGGATTTCTGTGTGTAGCATCAATAAAATAAGTAAATTGAGGGCTGTAATGTATGCTGAAAAATTGTAGGTATCAAATTTACTCTTAAATTATACCGCATGTAACTAAAAACCAAGCGTGATCTATTCTAAGGCTGCGTATTGGAAAACTCGCATTGGAAAGTTAGCAGTAAAGTATCCACTTGCCAGGGTGATTCAATATGCACGTGATTTCATTTTCGAGCGGTTTTTTTTGAGAACGAGCCGATTTTAATATAGATAGAGATATGATTAGAGTGAAACATGTAAATTTTTATAGTAATATTTTAACAACATCCTTCAAGGTGACTAAACTATTTTGTCAACCGATTTTATTTTGTATTAAAAAACGATAATGGAATTTCCCAGGTGTTAAGATAAATTTCATCCATAATTTTGATTACGTTAAAGATTCTCGGTATGTTTTTTTTAAATGTGAATATGAATTAACATATTTCTGAAATTCTTAGACGGAACTAGGTTTTTTTGGGTAAATAAACACGTAAATTGAGCCTGCAAAACAATAGAAAACAAGCTGATGAATCAAAATATCGATTTTTGAGATTCTCTATCCTTATTTGATGCAGTTTTGTGGATTTTGTATAGAAAACAGCTTTTCTTGTCCTGACAACTCCTAAAATACAAATACCAGCCGGTGGTCGCTGAGGTACTGTGATTACGTCCGACTGAACAATCGGTAGAGTCAGACAAATTCAAAATTGAAAAAAAAAAGTTGATACTCCTTCCTGAAAGTCGTCTATCGTACCTTGGACACAGAGGCATTGAGCAAAATCATTGTAGATGAGAATTCTTATTGATCTCCAAACCCATTTCTCATATTAGTACTTCCGCGACCGCTAGCTCACTACCTATAACATATCGACGCGTATAATTCTAGATCCTGGACTATTATTTTTTTTTTGGATTTTTTTTATAGATCTGAAAAATCTAAAATAAATATGGCTTCTATAATGCAAAATATATCTCTCTTGGGATATCTATACGAATACAATCTACCTAATAATCCAGAAAGTTTAATTTATTTTCAAAATTTTTTGGAAAAATGGGATTATACTCCAGATGGATATTTCAACACTACAGACCGCTTGAAGCAAGTACGTAAGCTAGTTGTGTAAAGCTAGGGACCTTCGGTGAGGTTTTTTTTAAAGTTTAGTTTGATCTCTGAGTTACTTAAATGAAATTATACCATTCTTGGTGTGCGTCATCGATTGTTAATGTCCTTCTAGCACATTACCTAAGAAAAAATACGCGAAAGCGCGACCTATTAATCGGGAGAAACTACAGCATTCAAAATAGGATGTAGACGTACCTTTTGTAGCGGCAATGTGTCTTAATATCTCACTGAGTTCTCGTCAAGTCTGTACTTTGTTGTTTACGGTCAATTTCAACACCCTGTATTTCGAAAAGTAAATGTGCTAGACCCCTTAATCCTCACATCATTTTGTCCAATTTTGCGAGAGGAATCTACATGCACACGTTGTAATTACCCTTAACGTTCGAGATGCATATACCGAAGCATATGAATCGCTGCTTCGTAAACGAGAGAGAGAGCACACGCACGCAAAAGCAAGGCACATAACGAAGCAATGTAACATAACGTAACGTAACAGTCAGATCTTTTGCGTCGCTCAAACATAAACTGGCGTAAAGAACTAAAGTTCCAATAAACGACATACTCAAAAACCGGATATACGTCACAAACGATGACGCACACCAAGAAGGCTAGTGAGTGTACATAGCTATCTTATAGTTTTACATTCGAGTTGTATACCATATTTTTTGTCATGTTAACGTTCAATTTTTATTGTTCTGGCATAAAAAATTGAAAAAAGATAGCCTAAAAGAAGAATATCAAGAGCTATTTTTTAGCTACAGTCATCATGCGAAGAAATAGTACAAAATTGCAAATGGAGAGGTCGCTCCCGTCCTTGTACGGATATTTTCGCGACCCAATTAACCATGGATGGTTATTGTTGTGTTTTCAATTACGTATCAGATCCTACTACTACTAACGTTCCTCCAATAGTGTACGTTTCGAACTTTAATATGAATCTTCAGTAACATTTGAAAAAAATATATATTTCTAGCGCTCAAAATGGTTACAAACCGATATCTTTTGCACCCAAAGATGGTTTGCAGTTCACTGTTTTGTCGAATGCTTCAGATACTTTTTTTACCACTATAGCTACAGAAGCTCCATCAAAAGTATGTAAAAAATTTAGACACAGGACTACGCATTTTACATTGAATTGTTGCGGGGTCCGAGTGAGAACCGTATTCGAAGGCTGAAAGAGACCAAATTTGAGTTGGTGGTTTTTTTTTTAGATTCTTTTGTCACTTCCTACAGATTTTCCTGATACTACTTCCGGTGGGTTGATAGAAAAGATAATAGATAGAAGCACCGAGACGTTTTTAAGAGTAAGATCTGTCAACAAAATGGCCACTTTAGAAATTAAAAAATATTCAGTTGATAAGGTAAAATAATTTTTTATTTATATGGAATCTGAATAAAACTCGGTTTAGAAAAGCCAATCTTTTAAAGTATTTTTTCTAATTTTGACATATAAAGTGACACTTTTTAAAACTGATTGACATTATGAAACGTCTTACTTTTTGTAACTAGTTGCATAAAGTAAAATTTTATGCAATTGGTGACGAAAAATGTATTTCAAAATTAGTGACAAAAAGAATTATTCTATTTATTAAACTGTTATAATACAAGTTAAAAACATAAATTATAAATTAATTAATTATTATAAATATTGATAACACAATTATTGCAATTATTCAAATTAATTCCCGACGACATATTTTTTTCATTGCTCGAACTTGCTGTTATTTGGGAAGCGGCGCACATTGCATCAGATGTTTCACCAAATATTTCTTGCGCTATAAGTTTTTTATTATTCATGGAATTTTCAACATATATCCCTCCGCAACAGAGGTAGATTTCCAACCTCCATGCCTCTTTAATTTTAAAATATCAGCGCCACTGTCTGCTAGGAAAGTGGCAGAGCTTCTTCTGAAGCAGTGGCCAGTATATAGAACAGGATTTGAAAGACCAAGAAATTGTGCAATAACTTTTGGCAGACTGCTTAATGTGTTAATTCCCACAGGATTTCTGGTACATTTTCCATTCGCATATTTTACAAAAAATCTGTTGTGTTTAAGAACCTGGGGGACGCAACTTAATATATTTTCTCAATATTTCAACAAGATTCGTATTTTCAATGTATCCAGTGGTAATTGCAAACTGCCGTATAACTTTTGTTTTTGAAGGTGGGATATCAACACGAAAACGGCTTCCTTCGTCTATAACATTTTCAACTGGAAGAAATGTTAATTCTGCTTTTCTGCATGCTCCTGCCATTCCAATTATCATTGCAACCTTAGCCATTAAGTATTCTTTGTCATCAGCTTCCACTAAAAATTTGGCAAAATCTTCTTTAATAAAAACTTTAGACTTTTTAGCACTGTACCCGTCCGCTTGCCTTTTAATATATGCTACCAAATTTGTATATTTTTTAATATCAATATTCCTTTTCAGATTTAGTTCAGACCTTAACATTGAGTAAAGTGTAGGTATATAATGTGGAAACTTTTAGATCTTTCTTACCCTCAAAATATGCAAGTAAAACTTTCTCATTAACATGTTTAATTTTCTTCTCATCACACCACGTAACAAATTTTTCGTGTGCCAAATCATAAACTGCCTTTGACTTTTTGGGAAATACTGATAATAGAGCATTACCTGCTGCCTCTTCAATATCGCTTGGTAGCTCTTCAGAACTTGAATCACTTATTTTTTTAAAATAAAACTAAAAATATATCAATCTCGCTAAAAACCTTCCGTCTAGACTTTTTTACAAAATGTCAAACTGACAACTAACATGAAGTAACGGCAATAAACTAAATTTATGTTTTTCAAATTTTTATCAATTATATTAAATTTTATTTTTTTATTACTTTCTTCAAAATTTTATGAAAATATACAGTCAAGAAGCCGTTGAAGCTTTGAGTGTTTGTGTTCAAAAATGGTATGAGAAAACCTAGACAAAATCAGAGGGTATGTGTGTATATATTTTGGAGTGACATTCACTCAGACCTAAAAGATCTATTGTACCCCCTTACTTCTACTTCTTCCATTCCACAAAATCTGCATTCTTCTTCCTCCACTATTTTGAGCTTTTTCAGGAGCCCATTCAGGCGACAATGTCCTGTTAGGATCCCTGTCAAAACTCTTAACGCAGTTTTACTTTGACTTATGCATTCTTTTGAAGAGTCTTTGATTGTATAAGCCCTACTAGATATTTCCAATGGTCATATCTTCTCTTTTTCTCGGCTGATTCCGCAAAAGGGTTCAGGCCCCCAGAAAGGTATTTCAGTCCCCCTCTATGCTAGTTCATCTGCATTTCATCATTTCCTTCTATACCAGTGTGTCCTGGAATCCATAATAAGGCGACTATATTGTTCTCGCCTAGTTCATTGAGTTTGTCTAAGCATTCCCACACTATTTTGGAACTGATTACACAAGAGCTCAGTGCTTTAATGGTTGCTTGACTATCCGACATTATGATAATGCTTTGTCTTCTGTATCCTTTATCAATATTGAGCTGGGCGTACTTTCTTATGGCATGAATTTCCGCTGGAAAGATACTTGGGGATTTTCCCAAGCTTCCAGAGTGTTTGGTTTCTGGCCCGAACACTCCTATCCCAGTTCTTTCTATTGCTTTTGAACCGTCTGTGTACCATTGAATGGCATTCTTTCCAAGTCTGTTGATGGTATTTGGATCCCATTCCTTCTTGTTGCTCAATTCCGTAACGAATTTCTTTGAAAAGTTATAGTTTTTCATCATTCCGTCTTGTGACATGTCCCAAGTTGTCTGATTTCCAAGAAGTGAGTAGGTGTTTTTTTAAATCAGAGGGTATCATAGCGGCAAATTGTCTCCTAAATGGGCGTGTGTATAGTGGATCATATAATGCACATTATTTTACTTTTTTACTCCATTTAAATCGCAAAAAATTACGAATGTGCTTTCTTTTTGAGTGTTGTCTATCATCTATTGATATTTTTTTAGAGAGGATGTAAATTTAGCGACGAAATAAAAACCATATTCGGGGATTATAGTTACAGCGATTGTATCATGGACTGCAAAATACGAAGTATACTGGCCCTTTGTCAATGTGTACCTTACAACTTTATAAGAGTGTTCAAAAATCCGAACGATTATATACAATGCAACTTGGGGCATTTATCTTGCTTAAATTCCTATGCAAGTAAGAAAAAACATTTTTTATATTTCTGAGTCTAGTAGTGAGCTTGTATAATTCAAATCGTAGAAAAAATGTGGTTTCTAACACAACACCAAAGGAATATATCGATAATTCCCGTTATCTATCTTTTTCTCAATAAGATCACTCTTTTTTTCAAAATTTGATCTATAGGAACATTTTTTTCTTCTGCTTTTTTATTATAGTAACCAAAGTGATGATATCATTTTTTTCAAGACAAGTGGAGGACACTCTATCCTGTTGATTACGAAGAATCACAGCTGGAAAGGGAAAAACAGGACTCTATACTTTGTAAAGAATGTGTACCAAGCTGTTCAGATACTAGATACGAAGTATCTACTGAATCGGCAGATATTTTTATAAAAGGGCAAGTACAGTATCAATTGTCTTATTAAGTCCGTGGACATAGTGCTCCAATTTTCATAAGATTCGTTGAAATATCCTAAAAATTTACGAGAGACGTCAGTGTTATTAATAGAACGTCATCAATATGAATTGTCAAGCATCTAACATCAATGAGATCAATTTGGAATGGACAAAGTCCCACAAAACAACAAAAATTATTTGCCATGGGTTCTGTACAGCACTTTGGCCACCACTTAGGCCTTCCTGCTCAGGAAGGTGGACAGGTCACTCGGGGTGACAGACCCCATGTGCGTCCCACTGTCCTCCGACACTGCTCATAAGCCACATATGTTTTCTATGGGTCAAAAAAGTCTTTCTCAAAATCCGATTTCTGAATAGAACGTCTTTGATCTGGAATAACCAGTAGGTCTCTTTCAACGTAGGCAATTGGATCACGTCTCCGTCAATTGAGACAGGACCAGATATAAATTAGGAAATTGGAGTGAAAAATTGTACTTCCAGAATTACTAGGAAGCTACTATCTATAAAGTACTTGTAAAATAGGTCGCCAAATTAAGCAAATTCCTTCTGTTATTGATTATTATTTTGGTTTTTTTTTTAGAGGAAAGGCAAATTTTAGTATTGTTCATATTACATATGAAAACTCGTTGGGGATGTTCAATAAGCAAGATGCATTTTTTTATTGGTATGATATGATAAGTAAGTTTTTTGAGAATATTTTGAAAAAAACTTGATTTTTACAAGTTCCAAGCCAGCTTCAACCCAGAGTAGAAAATTTATAGAACTTCTAGTACTACTCTTCCACATTTTTGCAAGCTTTTTAGCTACCCATCGTCTTTATTATTCAGTCTTAGTCTTGCTCAAATACTCATACCAGACTTGCTTATTCAGTCTCGGTACTTTTTTTGATCCGAGTTTTGCGTATTCAGTATTGGGCACGTATTCTCGGTCTTGGTCTTGCAAAATTACCAGATGGCAAGGTCAAGACAGATTTTGCTCATCAAAATTCCAAGAGTCTGTCTAATTAAGTTAATAATTAGAAAGCCGATATATTTTTATATATTTTAGGTATATTTGGAGGTATATGCAGTGTAACTATGGGTTTGAGTTTTATATCTATCGTAGAAATATTATATTTTTTGATATGCGTAACATTGAAGAATCATATAAAGAATTATGTGAAAAATAGAAAAAATAATAACGGAGGTATAGAATAGATGTTAATATGCTTAATATAAAGAAGAATAAAATTAGTTCTCAATACTATCAACAAATTTTTGAGTGGAAGCACTGGAAGTGACATTATGTCATGAGCACCGCGAAGATTTACTGTGTATTTGATGTAAAATCTATAGCACTGGCACATTATGCATAAATTCTTTGATTAAACTTATTTTTTTGATATTTTTGTTTGATTTAGACATGAAAATGAAACTTTTT
>CAJUYI010009313.1:0-10134 GCA_910591695.1 Galerucella pusilla | reverse complement strand
CTTTTGCCGTGACACGGTGAGCATCGGATCGATTTGATGGGCTGGCGTACCGTTCAAATTAGACATGCTATGTCATGTAGACAGTTAAGACCGCGGGCTTTGCAAATATTTTTCAACTTTTCTCAAAAATAAAACAGCGGAAAACGGCTTAGGAGTTTAAACTTGCTGCGGTTTTATTGAGGGTCATTTTGTTCATATTCAAATGCAAATGACGTGGTTGTTATAAATATTTTACAGTTTAACAAGAATATCCATATGGATTATTTCCTCTACTAAGCTAAACTTTAAATATCTGTGAATTTGATAAAATTATACGATTAAGACAAGTTATATATCAGAATTGGGCAGTAGTAGATAATTATAATTTTGGGGGTGTAAATAAGAGCAAATGTTGCATCTTTTCTTGTTATTGTGTTACCCAATGAGGTATTTGTTTTTGGTCACGTGACGTCACATTTAAAATTATTAATAGGACAACCTGTTTATTTGTGCCTTTCTGTGTTCCTCCCGATAAAACAATTCCAACTAACTAGCACACTTGGGGTCTGAAGTGATTAATTCAAGAGCTACAGGTAGGTACTTAAAGGAGTGTAAGTTGAAAAATTCATAATTGAAACCCCTGTAATTTTCAGCAATTTCACATTCGTACGTAATGATTAAGACAAAAACTAATATTGTCTTATTGGCACTTTTGTCATTATCATGTGAAACTTGACGATAGGCAGTCAGATTTGCTATGCTACTTTTTAATCGATAGTTAATAGTTAAACAAGTTTTTGTGGATTAAACACAATTTTATTTAATTTTACTCCATGATATACGGATCGTTCCATTATTAACTTTCAAGTATTGTTAAAAATTATAATATTGGTTTGTCTTAATCATTACGTACGAATGTAAGATTGCCGAAAATTATAGGGGATTCAATTATTAATTTTTTAGCCTACAATCCTTTAAGTACCTGTAGCTCTTAGATTAATCACTTTAGACCCCAGGGGGCTAGTTAGTTGGAATTGTTTTATCGGGAGGAACACAGAAAGGCACAAATATACAGGCTGTCCCATTAATAATTCTGAATGCGACGTCACGTGACCAAAAACAAATAACTCATTGGGTAACACAATAACATACTAGTGCTTAATTCTGATATATCATCTGTCTTTATCGTCGTGGGACACCCTGTATACAGGATGTTTCAAAAATTCAGGAGGTGATTCCTCGTATTAAATTATGTTAGATCTTTCACCAACCTTACGCTTACTTTATAAGCTTTCGTGTTATTAACAAAAAAATTGCAAAAGTTACGTTTTTTTCAATTTAAATGATCATACTACGTAATGTCTTTTACTAGATGGCATAGTCCGTTTTCTACTAGGATTTTTGTCAAATCTTTATTAACGGAAGACCTAGGGCAACTCCTTAATTACAAATCACATGAATCCAAATCTGGATTCAATTCTGGCCAGTTTTGCATAAAAATATGACCAAAATGTACTGAAGCACCATCTGACATGAACTACATGTTTTGTCTAATATTGAGGGGATGTCCTCAGGGAGATAATTTCGAAGAAGAGTGTTGTAAACCAATCCATTCAATAGCTGATGCAGAAAATGTGGCCCAATTAAGTAGTTGCTTATAACAACAACTCACACATTAGATGAAAAAAATATTTTGACAACTGTGCTCTATACTGTTGTGTTGTGTTTGGATTCGTCAGTCCATACAATATGCTTTTTTAGAAATTGAGGATTTCGTTCATCTCTCATTAATCACAAAATGTTTTTCAGGAAAATCTTGAGGTAAAAGTGAATACGTTAGATGTGATAAGCATACAACTGCCTCTTTGTTAAATCTTGCCAAACTGGTGGCTGATATTTAGGGCAATTTTTTCGCAATAATTTAGAAAGTTGCTGTTGTGTTTCACTTTGTCGACTAGCAAACAACAAATTGCTGCCAAACACTACAAGATCTTTCTGTCTTACCATTTATGAAAAGGAAATATTGGAAATATATACTGTTACCTATATAGGTGAATAAAACTTTTTTAAAGTTATTGTGTAAATTAGTTCTAATGTTATTGATGTAACATAAATTATGTTCGATTACATAATGCATAATATCAATCATTATTGTTAGACGCACTTTGCCTTAACCTTGCCGATATTTGTTTTACGACATACCTCCGTACATAGACAATGAATGGTAGGTTCACTCTAAGCTCCTCCCAGTACAATGTCTTTCTCACTCGGGTCTCCGATGCTACTCTTTTTCGGGATCCTGAAGCTCCCAATCGAGCGATAGGCAGATACCGTGTGTCGTTTTAGTCTGAAGGTACGAGAGGAGTTAATAGTTTACCTGCTGGATTGTCTTCACTGTAAATTATTTAATAGCGTACACGTATATTTCATATTTTGCTTGGATATTAATTTATAATAGTAAATATGATATCAAAAATTACTAATAATAGGAAATAAACCAGTTTCCATTGGAAATTACTCCCAAATTTCAAAATAAAATTCAAATTTCAATGCACTTTCCGACCACAACCCGAGGATTTCCGAACGCTACCGATGATACGTGTGATGTCATATCTCTTGAGTTTACTTATGTTAATAATGGCCGGTATTGCATTAGGTTATGTGTAGTTGTGTGTTTATATTGTATTTTAATCAACTATTAATTGCTTCATCGACGTAAAAATATCATTTATACGTTTGTTTGTTAGAGACCATTACGTGTTTGTGTGTGCTTTTTTTATTTCTAAAAGTCAACGTAAAGTTGAAAATGGACATAAATATTCGATATTTCCGAGGATATTTTAAAAGTTTCAAAAGAATATATTTTATTTACTAGTTCAGTGTTCAGTGACGATTCTTTCATATTTTGTGAGCCAAGATATGGCTAGCGAAGGTTTTGTAAAAGCACAAACTGATAACTTGCACAAAGTAGACTCATTTATGCTGCTTGAATTTATGAAGTCAAACAGCTGCTTTAATGCAGAGGAAATAAGAGGAGTTAAAGCATTATCGTAAGTACGATTCAAACTATGTATTATTTATATAATATATACCAACCATTTCGATGTGTGGTCGTAAGAAAATGATGTTTTTATGGTTGATTCCTAGACATATTGGTACATAACCTCAAACTATTTAAGAATAAAAATTACCAGCATAGAAGTAGGTACTTACATTAAAATGGTCTTCACAAACATAAGTAGTAGTATTTGTCGAAATATCATCTTTGTTTCGACTCATAGCTTGCAACCATAATGCCCTTCTCTTAAGTGTATTTTTGCTTGCGCCCCCAGGTAAAGTAACAAATATTTTGTGTGAAGTTTCAATAGACGTTGATTTACAATTTGCAATACTTTGAGTACAAAGTTTTTTTTCGGCTTTATCCATTTTTAAAGCTTTCAGAAACAAATTAGTTCACAAGACCTCAGAGCGTGATACACGAATAAGAACGTAAACAAATGACGTCACTCCATGGGGCAACCATCTTTATAATGTAAAGCGCGTTTTGGCGGACTTTCAAATTTTATGATTTTTAAAGTCGTTTTAAAAATAAAGTTTATATTTTTTTGGAAAAATAGGCATGCAAGGTGTTGGGAGACCTGATAAAGCGTCAATTCCCACCAATATCAAAATGTGTACTTGTACCCTATTATTATAACGAGATATTTATTTTGAAAAAATATATGTTGTATGGAACATTACCTATACTACTACTGATTATTTATTAAAAAAATGCTTTTCATTAACTAAATACAAATAGGTATTTTTTCTCAGACAAAAGCAATATAAAATTTATATTTGGTGAAAAACAACACAAAATTTCTAGCTATTGCTTTTTGTTTTGCCTTTTAAGTTGAGGTACCTTTAAATTTGGATTTGTTTTATTCTACATTTTTGACGAATTACAAATATTTTATTTATATAATGTAGAAAAAGCTATTCTAATAAATGATTCTTGTTTATTTCTTATAATTTTATGTCTCCAATTAAATACTATAAAGTACCGTTCATAGCAAATAATACCGTTTCTTGTCCTAACAACGTACATTTTTATCAGCCCCCGTACCAAGCAATTCATCTATTAATCAACAAACTATGAAGTAATTCGCGCGACCCCTATACATACACGACACACGTGTACTTACAAATTTAAAAAATTGGAGGCTGTAAGCAAAGAATTCATTCCATTTGGGTTTTCCACACTGTATAAGTATAGATCGTGATGCGTAAGTAATATTTTTCAATATTATAATAAGAATTTTTTATTCTTGTATATTGATTACCTAGATACACACACACAAATATACGGTCGTCCAAGGTAGTAATTTCTATAAAAAAATTTCAAGGTCATTATAATGCAAGATATCAACTGTTAAAATCTGAAATAATTAATGATAAAGTTGCGTTTAATTCTATCGCCCTAAAGCCTTAAGGCACCTTCTTGTGTATAATTACGTACTTGTACGTAATAATTTTGCAAAATTTATCTCATAAATATAGAACCTGTGCTCATCTGCCGGTTTTAATTTTAAAAGAATTTTTGTCAAGGCATAATTATTATATATTCCATATACTTATTAAAATATATTCTAAGAAAATGCGGTTTCCGTCAGATAAACAGTAAACGCAAGGGTAAATAATCTATTAGGTAGGTACTCTTATAAATAAAACTGTTTCTAATAATTCCTCTATTAATTAAAAAATTATGAGATTTTTAAGATTTGATAATTATTTCGATAATGACATAATGTCATAATGTCAGAAGTTATATTTTAAGTGATGCCCACCTAATGTTTAATATTTTTGAGAAACCAAATAGTGACCTATTTTGTTATATGTATAAAAGCCAACTGTAAATATTTATAAAAAATCACGATACGTCAAATTTAAATTATAAATTGACATTCTTCAACGTGAAAATACGATCCATATCCTGAACCCCCTTTGAAAGACGAGTATAGTTGTTAGTTACAAAGTATATCGTCTTAGCTTTTGCCAGCAATTATCTATACGACCATTAACGACCTTAAAAGAATTTACCACAGCCGCCTATTACAAAAAGCACCAAACTCATCAAGTAGGAAGACTGAAATTCAATCATATTATTTGTTACAAAATTATATTTATTTTGAACCTGATTATAAGAAGAAGCAACTTTTGGAGGTGTTGAAATCATATTCTATTAAAAAACAATATGCATGTGACAGTTTAGCAGAGGAACAGGGACATACTGTGCTACGTTTTCCTCCACACCATTGTATATTCAACCCCAGCATTTGTGGTATCAAGTAAAATCAAAGTTGAGAACAGAAAATGGGTCCCAATGTTATAGAATTAATTAAAAATATAGTTAACCCGTCACCGGCGAGAATAAGTGTTTTTGTGTAAAGCTATTAAAAACAATGAAATCTATCAAAAATCGGTAGTACACACGTCACTATGCTCTTTCGTTGGCATTTAACAACCGACTAACCGCAGCCTAGTTTCATTCCTTGTAATAATGTCGCGCTACTGCCGAGTTTTACATTAGTTAATATAAGTTGATGAGTTAATAATATACCCATCCCAAGCTGGAAAAATTCTGTATAGCACGCTATAAAAATTGAAGATTCATACATTCATATTCAAAATAATATAGAGCCTTTTGTAATAATTGAAGGCATTAATGTGAAATAATGATAAGCGACATAAGGTAAATTGTTGGGAAAACGAATTTAAAAGTTTTAAAAAAATATTAAAAATCAATCGGAGATGTGTGGTTAATTAATGGTATATACTTTGTTACGACTAGTAGTGGTATTCAAATTCTGCTATTCCTCGGAATAAAAAAAATGAAATGCGTGCAGAAAAAAACATTTTATTAAAAAAATGAGGCTTGTTACATTATTGTTTTAAAACAAAACATTAAAGACTTTAAAACCACTTTGGTTAAAAGTACGAAAAATTAGGTTAAAAGGGACCAATCACTCAACTATTTCGAATTCGTCAGCGCCTTCAGTTTCAAGGTTTTCATTAAATGAGCATTGTAAGGAAGAAAAAAATTCATGATGAACAGGAGGCACATAAGGTAGTAATGATTTGACATTATCTAGTTTCTTTTTTGATATTTTCATTGGTTTCAAGTATTTTGGGCGTAATTCAGGAAGCAATGTCTGGGTGGGGAGTCCTTTTTTAGTGATAGAGACTGTTTTGTAGTTGTCCTTGACGGCATATTTCACGTAAATTACTTTACTGTTATCAGGTTTAAAATGAAAGGAAAATGCACTACAGAAATTCAGGTTTTCGTTGTCTTCCGTACACAGTTTTTTTTTTATGTTAGGATGGGTTGGAAATTCAGAAAACCACTTTGATTCATAATAGTCAAGTCAAGGACTGTTTTATATTCGATTCTCTTATAACTTGGTGCCAATCACTTGGGGAGTAGATAAGTGGGCATACTTTTTGTGGCGCTTTTCGATGAGAGAAAAATCTCTGTCTACATTCTACGTTCTCTTGTCTCCACCTGCTTTTGGTAGTTCATTTGGGGGAACTAGGTTTAGGTCTTTTTGTCGTAGTTGGGCCCTCACTATCTTCACTTGCCATATCATTTACATCAGACTCCTAGATTATAAATGCAATAGTATAACAAGCTACTAATTTTTTACCTTAGAATGCTCAAGTGCAAAACTGTGACAAGCCACATTATTTAAAAAAAAAGCTTACCTGCTGATTATTAGGTTGATTTTCATTGTCAGTAGGACTATAATCCTTATCGAGATCACTATCATCTACGGGTGATTCAACATCATCACTAAAACTGCTCATTTCTTAACTTTATAGCAAAACACTACAGCACGAACTAATCGGTATCCGCCATTTTCTGTTGCTTGTCACTATTCAACATAAATAGTCTCTGAAAAGTAGAGAGTTGCAACAACATGATTTCTGGATTGTGGCGGCATTTATTGACATATAGTTAAGCTCTGTGTCAAGTGGCTTGTTATATTATTGCATTATTCTGTTACATAGTAAAATATATTTTGAAAAATGTGTGGCTTGTTATTGTTTCACATTAAGGCATTCAATTGATCTTAATGATAAGTCTTACAGTCTTACAAAATTAGATTTAGAATAATATGAAACCAGACCAATAAAGTTGGATATTGTTATTTTTTTAACCTGGTTATAGTTTATTTAACTTAATAGTATTCAATAATCTCTCATTTAGGTGGAAAAAGAAAAAAGTTTAGAGAAATGGTCATCGCATGTTAAATGAAAAACAAAGGATGTGTGATGAAAATATAGATATTTGTGAATTTGATCTTTTTCAAAATAATTTTAAATAGTCCGCGACTGGCGATCTTTTCTACAGCAGCTATTGACCATATATATTGCAATTGTATTATTGCCGGCAAAAGTGAAGACAATATACTTTGAGACAAACTATACAGCAAACAGAGCAGACAGAGATATATGCTTGTGATATATAGGACCAAGCAATAGAGCATCAAAATAGTGAGTTTTGGCAAACATTCTAGGAGAAACTGTGTAAAAGACATTACGTAGTATGAACCTGATATATTTACGACGTGGAATGTGATGAACCTTCAAAGAGAAGAAGAATAGCGTAAATACTTACTTGACAGTAATAACAAAACTATTTCTCTAGTTATTCAATTTGTTTAATAACCACAACCAAACTTGTATTATCGAGCAATCAACAACTTTCTTAACAATTTGCAAAAAGCTTCAAGTCGATTCCAGCTTTTTCGAATTATTATCTCGATCGGTCGAGATAATTTCTCGGCAAAACCACCATTTGTAATTTAAATAACCTTCTAATACATTAAATTCCAAATTCCGTACCTTAAAAGTAATAATAATACGCACACGCACGCTAACACGAAGGCGTACGGTGTTTTTATTGTTCAACATTTACTACATCAAGTAAAAGTTTATGATAATCGCAGACAATTTTCTTAGTTGAAATATTAGCATAGAAACAATGTGGCAGTACAGCGTGTATCACCCACTAGTTCATTATCTTGGTGGGTGCATATCCATATACCCGAGATTGATAGTAAATCAGACTGACTGCTTTTATTAGCTAGTTAAAATGCCAGGAATTCATATATCCAAAGTTATGATTTTTCAATTTCTGTTTTAGAAAAAAATTTGGAAAAACAGTTATTATTTTGTTGGTAGTGGTTTTATCCAACTAAATCAGGTGAATAGGGTAATAGGCCAATTATTAGTGTAGATATTAATTCCTTGATTTTATTCATGAATTAATAAGATAAGTTGAGTTCTGCATTACTGCGACCAAATTAGGTGTATTGGGCAAAATACAGGGGGGACAGTTGCCCCATCCTGGAAGCAAAAAAATTAATCGTTATTAAATTTTGTTGATGCAATTTATTACAATTATTGAATAGTATATCATACACCAAGGTGGTGAAGATTATTATTATTAACCGAGCACCAAGATTATTTGTGTGTGTGTGGTGGAGAATGGCCTCATACATAGTCTATTAGCCACAGAAAATTAAAAGTTAGTAAAAAATTGAAATATCAAAGCGTATGTCTAAATAGATAATTTAGACTTATTTATGAAATTCACTACAGCATCAAGTACATACTTATCCATGTTTGCCAAAAGAGTGGTTATATTTGTGGGAAGAGGAAAATTGAAATCGATCAGAGAATTATGTAAAGTTCGGTTGTTGCTATTTAGTTTTCAATGCATTCAAAGAAAATATGGTTCAAGTCTCCTACTAATACATTGTTACAGGAGCAAGCTGGAGAATTCACAATACCTATTTTAAAAAGATGATTCGGGAAACGACCATGATTCATTCTTAAACGAGATATGATGGAGGTATATTGTTTTCTATAATCAAAATTAGAAATATGAGGAATCTTACTTGGTAAAGTAGGATGCAAAAGGAAATATTGACTATTAGATGTTTTAGCTAAGTCGGCGTAAGATTGCTCCCAATTGATTCTAATATGTTTCTTATAATCATTCAAAAGGTCTGAGAAAACGAAAAGTTTAGTATGTGTTCATTTTGGAGGCTCTCTTGGCTTCCAAGTCAACGTACTCATTTCCTTCTAAACCACAGTGCCCTTTTACCCAAATAAATACAATATTTTTTTTTGAGGATATTAATTCGCTTAATAGTTTTCCTATTTCTAAAATTGTATTTTGTCTGTAGTACTTGAGAGGGGAACCTTCTATGGCCTGTAATACTGACTTGGAGTCACACATAATAACAGCTATTTGGATCGGATTTAAAGTACACCAAGTTAATGCTTTTGATATGGCGAAAGCTTCTGCAAAAAAAACAGAACAATACTTGGGAATTCTAAATCTTTCCACATAATTAGAGTTTGAAACAAAAAATGCTGCGTCAGTTCCTACATCACATTTCGATCCATCAGTGTATATTGTAGTAACATTATCGCCTACATTGTTAAGTTCTGTTTTCAAAACTACTTGGTTAATATTACTAATTTCGTAAAAACAGGGGTATATGATGTTAGGTACAGTCACTAAAGATTCATAATTGAACTGAAATATAGGGTACTTATTTTGCTCTACGATCAGATTTTCTTTACTGTTGGTTTTAAGAAAAGCGTCTGCTAATGGAGGACTGGTTTTTATTCTCCAGTATGGCATAGTGAGATTGTGTTTATTGTTGAAATTTGTTGAACCATATACGTGTTAAATGTTCGATATTGAATAAGAAGCTTTTCGGCTAGGTATTGCCTTCTAATATGCAACGGAGGCTCTTGCTTTTCTGCTAAAACAGCTCGATTATTTAGCGAGTGGCTTTGCCCCGAGCGGAATAAGGTGCGAGGTTTATAAATGTCTTCAACACCATGGTGAATATACAATTTTTTCCACTAATAGTCAAATTTAGGACAAAAATGAAAAATAATTCGAAAACGCATCACGAGAAGCGTTTACTCCGTCGTCTGACTGACAAGTATACTGTCAGTTTTCGATATATTATGAACGTACTCGTTATGTAATCAGTCATTTTTGGTTGAGCGCGAATTTTAAACTGATTGCATTTTTATTCAACTAATTTTATCTTGATATAGTCTGTACAGAAAGTACGAGGAGTAATAAAT
>CAJUYI010009312.1:0-10135 GCA_910591695.1 Galerucella pusilla | reverse complement strand
ATCGGTTCATTAAGAGGATTTCAAAAATATGCAAATATACAGGGTGAAATTTTTATTTTTACAGTTATTAAACACATACATAAAATAACTGATGTATTTGATTTTAATACCAATAAAATAAATGCTCAAAATGTTTTCCACCTAGTTGTTGGCAATAGCATAGTCTCCTATAGAACTCCTCCCTAACTTTGTTTAAAGTTTGAGGTGAAATATTCCGTATTTCTATAGTTATTCTGTCTTTGAGGTCTACAATGCTAGTTGGTTGTGTTGCATATACTTTGTTCTTGAGATAACCCACAGAAAAAAATCTAACTGCGTAAGGTCTGGCGATCTGGCTGGCCACTCAATAGTACCTCTTCGTCCAATCCATTTTTTGGGGAAGATTTCATCTGAATAAGTTCTTCCCAAACAGCAGAATATGTCCAGTGTACGTACATTTAAGACTCTTTTTACGTTGTTACGTCCTTGTCCGATAGTAAACAAAATATGTATAAAATAAGTACGTACAGTGAAGGATATTGGTAGTACGTACTCTACGATAAGTAGTAAGGACGTACTTAGGACAAACTCATTTTAACGTACTTTGTGTACGTGCTCTGAATGTACAAAATATGTTTATTTTGATATTGACATTGATAGATGGCGGTAGTTTCGTCTTTTTCATACCGTTATTGGTCTGAGCTATGTATCGTACCACAGCGAAATCGTGAGCCAAGTGTATTTCAATGTGCAATATTTATTGGTGTTAGGAGACGGTGGCAACTACACCTTTTTCATACCGTTATTAGTCTAAGTATGTAAGGACTAAGGAGTTCAGGGGGGCGGAACGGTCATAACAAAACACATAGATATTTTAATGTGTATTATATATATTCATTATATTATTTCGATACACCATACACCCTATATCTAGTTTATTGTGTATCGAAAAAAGTGAATCTGTACATACAGATTGCGAAAATCCTTATGGAAGCCTCGCCTCGGATTACACAAGTACGACAAGGATATTATATGAAAAAGAGAGAAAGAATAATTGTTTGCGGTCATCACTTTGTTTCAACTAGGGGTGTATTCGTTTTATGTACATATATAATATTAATTAGCTATAATATGTGCACGTCTATTGTATGTAATTCCTGTATGTATGTAATGCAGTATTCTGGACATACTGCATTGTGGAAAATGTACATCCTTAAAATGTGCTGAGTACGTACTACGTACAGTGGAGTACGTATTCTAGACATAACTTTTGTCCGCTGGTAACGTACTTCGAACGATTTATGTATGTTTCGATGCTGGTTGGGTTACCATTAAAGCATAATGGGGTGTTGCCCCGTCTTGCTGAAACCAAACATTTTCATTCGGTAAGCTAGGATCTATTGCGTTGGGATATAAGTTTGCCAACGCAGGAATAACTTCATTTCTAAGCATATTGTAATATTTTTCAGCTGTCAAATTTCCATCTATATAGGACCAATAATATGGTCGCCTATGATACCGGCCCAAACGTTCACCTTTTGAGGGTACTGAGTATGTGTTTCACGCTTCCAATTAGGATTATCTGCTGACCAATATCTACAGTTCTGTCGGCTTACCTCTCCATTCAATGTGAATGTTGATTCGTCAGAAAAAAGAATGGTACCAAGAACTATCTCATTTCTGTTCAGCTTATTCATCAATCTTTCACAGATATCCATTCTACGATCTGTATCGTCTTCTGTTAACTCCTGCACAAAAGTTTATTTGTAGGGATGAAGTTTTTCTTTATGAAGACATCTTAGAACAGTTGTATGACTAACATTATTTTCAAGGGCAATTTGACGTGTACTTGAAGTTGGATTCTCTTCGACACTTAACAAAATATCCACTTTCACATCATCTTCAACGAAGTGTGGTTTTCTTTTCAATGGTTTGACATGTCCAAGCTCTCTGAATTGTGCTTGAATTTTAGACGCAGTACTTTGTGAAATATTAGGCAATTCGGGATACCTGTGATTAAATAAGTTTGCCACTTCAACATGACCTCTGCACTTATCCCTGTACCCGATCATCATTAAAATTTCAATTCGATGAGTCTCAGTTAAATATTTCATTGTTATGTCGACAAGGAAAGAGTGTTTGACCACAGCACACCCTCTAGCAGTTTAACTCTCATCTACAATTTGTATCCAAGTTATAATATCGTGCCCGGTCGCTTGAGAGCGCATTAGTAGCGAGACGTTGCAGAATCGCCCAATCGGAGGACGGAGTGAACGTCACGTGAACTGTCAATTATTGAAAGTTACAAAATGGTTATCACCCGTCAACTTTTCAGTTGTGTTTGGTTGTGTTTATTTGTTTCGCCTGTGCTTCCGATTAAAATATCCGCTCTCTATTAATAAATCAATATTTTACCTTTTAAATAAAGGTTTATGGTAGCTATATATCTTTAGAGTGGATTATGATAGTCAATGATTTCAAGTTTCAAATTCTCCGTGGTGGAATTGTTTTTCCGAGATTTTTATATGTATTTATTTATAATATATATTTTATGTATAAGTATATATATTTAATATAAAATGATGAACAACTTCGAAGTTTTCTTTCAAGTTTCCAAAAATATTATTGAGATTTCTAACGTAAATAATACATTATTTTTAGGATGTAACTATAAACTATATATTACATAGAATTATACTTATAGATCTCACTGTATATTCATCTTATTTCATTTTTTGAAAAATAGTTAACAACAATAGCCAGTTTGTCGAATTTAAGATAAAGACACTCCTGTATTTTGTTTATATCTTGGTGTACATATTGGAATTTTTTACAGTCATTTAAGTGTGAAAAAATATGTGCACTTTGAAATAATTCAGGGATATCCATCTTATATTTAATATTTAAATATCCCGCCCTTATGCCCGATTTCACCAACCGTCTCGTAAAGTTAGGTAATATCCAAGTCGAATTTAGGAATTTCTAAATGCGCGTGGTCCAACGTAAATTGCGTTTAGAAATTCCTAAATTCGACTTGGATATTACCTAACTTTACGAGACGGTTGGTGAAATCGAGCATTAGTTATTTCATATTTCCCGCTCTTTTAGTTATTCTTCTTCTTGCTCCTTTTTTGAGCTATATTCTGAGGGATAATTTACCCTTTTCTTGTATGTCACAGATTTCTTTAGTTCTGTGCTCCATGTATACTATCGCAGCGCGCGGCTGGCGCGGCGGATGGTCACAATACTAATATATTAGATCTGAGATTTAGTAAAGGAGTTAGCCTGCTAGAGGGTGTGCTGTGGTGTTTGACAAAGATTTTACTTTTTCAGTATAAACTGACAACACATCAACAACTGACAGAATAGAAAACAATCCACATTATTTTCCGATTTTGTCTAATTATTGGCGTTTTTAGGCAATTTTTAGGTATTTATGATAAAATGATGGGCGTAGCAGGTTTTGTTTAATATTCAAATACGTCTAATAATTAGTTAGTTTAGATTTTTGATAAATCCATATTTGGCTGATTCAAAAAAGTACCAATATTTCAAGTGTAATAAATTATTAATTTTAAAATTTCACCATTTATAATTCATAATTGACCATACATTATTTAGTTTGTTGGAATCGGTTCATTAAGAGGATTTCAAAAATATGCAAATATACAGGGTGTTTCATTTAAAAAAACAACAGCGACTATGGCATACTTGCGTGAATCACCCTGTACATTTAAATTTATGTTTACATAACGCACAACTCAATTCAAAAGTTGACGTGTCTCGCCATTTTTTTTAATTTTCTAAAATAATGACATTAAGAATTTTATTCCATAAGTGGTTTCCACACTGTAGATAATGGTACGTAAAACTTAGCCGGTTATTTATTTAAATATCTGTATGTTTCTTGTGGTGTATTGATTATACCTAATTCTCTGGGAAATCAAACCACAATCTTTTTTATATTTTTAATTCAACGTTCCAGTTTTTCTTCTACCGATTTCCTGTAATTTTGATAATTCACATCTACGTGATAATCTCCAGACTTGTTCCCTGATTTAAATAATAGTGTCTACGTTTAATAAACTTTATAACACGAATAGAACTTGCACGCTACCAAGTGTTTTTCACAAGCTGATAGATATTCAGTTATGGGACCATAAAAAAGTAAATTAGAGCTGTAGAGTCAGAAAATATACCATGAAACAAAAAGAAATTAGTACTTAGAGGGAAAAAATGCCATAATGATTGGAAATTAAAGTTAAAGCTTTGATGGTGAGAGCGTTGAATAAAAATCTGTAACTATTGGATAAGTTTCCAATTCATTTTTTATACACAGATACACATTCACAAAGTAATTTCTCACAACGCAATTACATCCGAATAAGTTTAAATGCTTGCTGAAATGAATCATTGTCTCTTCGACACAGGCTCAATGTGTATTCCAATTAGGTTCTTTGAATAGTGACATTAAATCTGTTTCGAGGTAATAGTTTTTGACAGAAGAAATTTATTTGAAGAAATGTGAGTCTGCATTAGGCAATATTTCAATAGTTCAATATTTTAAATTAAAAGACGCTATGCACTGATAAACTTATAGTTCAGGCAATATAGAGTTGTGAGCATTGTTTCCCACCTAGTGACTCATTTGTTGTAGAATAAGATGCACTCACCCCGAGCTCTGAAGTCGTTGTGGAACATTTTTTATCTAGGTAAGAAAGGTGCAGATTCAGTGAAAATAAGGTTCTTCGTGCATATCTTTTTACCTTTCAATTTTACAGAAAAAAATGTTAATAATTTTTTTTTCTCCTCAAAAGATCCACAAAACAAGACTTTGCACGTCAAAAAATATCGAATAGGTCCGAAGTTATGAGCCAAAAACCATTATTCACAATATTATTAATAAACAAATTTGAAGCCCGATGTTATTATCATGACATCTTTATACAGTGTGTACATAAAGTAACGTAGCTTGCTAATATTTCGATTTCCGTTAGGCTTACAAACAAAAATGTTGAATAAAGGTTTTTTCAAATATTCCAGACCATCTGCATAAGTCGATAAGATGAATACAGGGTGCGCCGTTGCTCCAAAATAACTTATTAACAAATTTTTTTTAATTGTACACTATGTATATATATTTTCAATTTTCCATAATCTATTGAATTTCAAATAAAACCGCATAATTCTACCTTTAATAGTTCCAAAGTCATATTGGTTTGAATCTAAAATTATAAAAAAAATATTTATGTCAGAAAAGTAGTAAGTTTTTCTGCCATTAATAAAAATTAATTACAAGTTTCCGCCAAAATTTCTGATTTCCCGCTAAAAATTTCAGGTTTCCTGTCATGAATTTCAAGTTTCCCGCAAAAATGTTTGTTTTTTCGCCAAAGAATTCAAGTTTCGGCGGGAATAAGGACCACTCTGTATAAGATAATAGTATTATACTGTTATAACGCCTTCAAATTAGAAAATTACTTTTCAAAAAGTGGAACGTACACTAAGAAAAAACATCTACTTCTCGGGCTGTATGCCCCGACAGAATATTAATTACACTTCTGAGTTAAACGGGTCTGGTATATCTTCAAGGTATAACCAATTGTTACAGGAAACTGTAATTTAATAAATCTTATTCGGAATTCACCGTATTTTCTTTTATTGGATTGATAATGAAAAAACAACACGTTTCTATTGTCTGCGAAACGTATAAAAAGAAAAATAGAATTATCACATCTTGGAGTTACCATAAAATATATTGATATGCAGGGTGTCACAGGACTTCGTAACAAAAACTTGGTAGATGATAGAAAACGAAACCGTACCGGAAAACCAATCATTTGAAAACCAAAAATAGGGCGGAAAGTATTGTTTAGCAGCCCAAGGGCGGAAAATTCTCAACGCAACCATTTTTGAAACCAAAATTTATAACTTTTATTCGAAACTTTCTTTGTAATTTTTTATACTTTCGGATATAATCGCAAAAAATGTCGAATTGGGACAGTTTTCCGCTTTTCCTGCATAATTACGGTATGAAATCAGACGTATTATGGTATATTTCAACGTGGAATGGGAAAATCTATAACTTTTATTCGAAACTTTATTGTAATTTTTTATACTTTCGGAGCTAATAGCGGAAAACGTCAGATTGGGGCAGTTTTCCGATTTTACTACTTAATCGCGGTATTAAATCAGACACATGATGGTTTATTTCGACGTGGAATGGAGAAATATATAACTTTTATTCGAAACTTTATTGTAATATCGTATACTTTCGGAGCTAATAGCAGAAAACGTCAAATTGGGGCAGTTTTCCGCTTTTACTACTAATACGCATCAGTAAATTTAGACCAATACGATATTCGACCTAAAATACGTTGAAAAAGTCCTCCTGTTCAGTTTGGCAATACATTTCGGCTTCTGGTACTAATTGTCTGGACTAACTATAAGTATTATAGGTGTCAGATAATAGTATGCTACTATCTATTGAGAAAAGTAGAATTCGATAGATGGCGCTCTGAAATGTCAATGTCATCTTAGCAGTAAAGCAGTAAAACAAATCAGCTGTCGTATAAGTCCTTTGATATTTAAGTGGTTTTATTTTGCTGTTTTAGTTATTTTCAGTGAGTTTTTTGTAAAACTTTTGCTGGCAATTCGTCAAAAGCAAATTGACGAAACAAGCTGCAGATGGATAGACTGCATGCTGAAAGACCGAACGATATTCTCAACCTTGATGGGCACAACATTGTCAGCCCGAGTTTCAAGGGGATGTCCACAAGGAGGAGTACTGTCTCCTCTAATATGGAACCTTGTAATGGACGGACTGATAAGGAGACTCAAAAAGGAACACCATACTGTCTTAGGATATGCGGATGATCTAGTCATCATATCACAAGGCAAATTCAGTACTACGGTCAGAGAGCGCATGCAACAGGCTCTGAACATAGTAACGAAATGGACGACAGAGGTGGGTTTAAATATAAGTCCCACCAAATCAAACTTAGTACCCTACACCAAGAGAAGGAACTTGGCAGGTTTGGGACCACTATACCTTCAAGGTACGGAAATTCCAATGGTTATGGATGTTAAATATCTCGGGGTGATTATTGACTCGAGATTAACATGGTCCAAACAAATGGAAAAAGTTGCAGCAAGATCGGAAACCACACTAATGATGGCAAGACGAACTTGTGGTAAAACATGGGGGTGGAGTCCGCGAATGATACACTGGATATACAGTGTAGTGGTTAAACCCATAATAACATATGCGTCTTTGGTCTGGTGGACAAAGACGACACAAAAGAATGCAATGACGAGACTGGGAAAGGTGCAAAGACTTGCATGTCTCAGCATTGCAGGATGCATGAGAAGCACGCCAACGGCAGCACTAGAAGCCTTATTCGACCTTCCTCCACTACACCTCGTGATAGTGGGGGAAGCAAGGATGGGACTATTTAGGCAGCAAGATAATCTGAGCAACAAAATAGTTGTGAAGCCATTTTAGATATGGAAACAGACTATATGGCCACTAAACTTCTCCCAAGCCCTAAATATGAGGTAGAAATACCTCACAGAAAGGACTGGCAAGACCCAAGCAGACTGAAATTTCCCCGAGGAGAGACCTGGTACACAGACGGATCACAGACAGGGGAAGGAACAGGAGCAGGAGTGTACAGTGAAAAGAGAAACACAAAAGGCTCTTTCTCACTAGGCAAACATACCTCTGTATTTCAGGCAGAGATCTATGCCATCCTAGAATGTGTCAGAATTAACAAATATAGGACTGACACTCATAGGATAAACATACTAACTGATAGCCAGGCAGCCCTTGCGGCTTTAAATAGCCGTAAGGTAACATCCAGACTAGTAGAAGAATGTCAGAAAGAACTAAATGAACTGGCAGACCACATTAAAGTAAGATTGGTGTGGGTGCCGGGACATAATGGTATTTCTGGAAATGAACAAGCTGATGAACTCGCAAAAAGAGGTTCAGCAACAGTATATGTTGGACCAGAACCAGCTCTTGGGACCACAAAAAAGGTAGTCCGAGCGCAAATACAAAAATGGGTACAAAGCCAACATAGACTTCATTGGAGGAACACTCCGAAACAGGTACACAGCAAAACCTTCATAGGTGACACATGTGCAAAGCGGGCCAAAGAACTACTGAATATCAGCAGGGATAAGCTAAGAATTATTGCAGGTTATCTAACAGGTCATACCCCGTTAAAAGATCACCTGCATAAAATGGGGTTATATAACGGGGACCTCAGCTGCAGACTATGTGGCATGGAGAACGAGACCGTGACCCATATCTTGTCTGAATGTGAGGCACTGCACTCGAGGAGACAGGCAATCTTCGGAGAGGCCAATGTGCCACCTGAAGTATATGGCACACATCCAATGGACCTATACCGTCTACTCGAAGGTACGGGGATAACTGGATGGGTGGACTAAATATGGGAGCAGAGTACAATAAGCCAATAGGCTGCAGTGCTCCCGGCATCTGAACGGCTCCCAAAATGGAAAAAAAAAAAAAATTTTGCTTTTTCTTTGATTGTACTTAAGTATTTTGTCTTATTAAACTAAATTTTTACTCCTAATATTTTTATTTTTGGAGTAATAGGTATGGTTGATATTCGTGAAAAGTACAACAAGCGTTCAATTAACTGTTTAGTTTTAGGTCTGATTTCGTGTTTTCATTTTATTTTTGATATAATTATATCTACAAAAGTTGCAGGGAAGGTAGGTTTGTATTGAGTAATATTTTAAATCTTTAATACCGACTTATTTTCTCTTTGATCAATGGAAACAAAAAATAGAATAACATAACCTCGTCCATAATATTATATTAGAATATTACCTCAGAAACGATGACAGTTGAGTTAAATAGGAAAACACAGTTTTAAACTTGTCACTGACACAAAATTAAATAAATAAAGTATGAATTTACGGTAATTACGTTGACTTGCATATAATACAAAAGCAATGCAAAACGAATTATTTTACTCGTTGTTACAATTTTTTCCGCCAGAGGTCTCATTGAATTCTACTCCGCCCAATTGATAACACGCTTCACTTTAATATGAAAATTTTCACAGGAAACTGTAATTAAGCAAACTACTATATAGGTATTTGAATGAAAAATTATTTTTTTTATTCCAGGCGTTAATGGATTAATGATTTTGAGTACGACTACGAGTACAGATCACTAAAAAATTTGATTACAAGGCCTTACTTAGGACACTCATTCAATAGGTTTCAAATATTTACAACAGCCTCTATTAGCAAACGAGAAATAAGGGGTGAAATTCATAGTCGACACTTGAGATTACTTCACTTATCCTTATTGTATGACAGGCAAAAAGTGAGGTTGAGTTTGAGTATAACTTGAGTGAAGTATGAGTACAGATTCCAGCTCACTTTAGTGAAGATTTCTAACCTATAAACCAAGGTTGTAGCTTAACCACCTTACACTGTCATTTTACGATATCAAAATTATGTTTGGTTGTTATTTGTGTGTTATAGTTTCAAATTTTCCAAGGAAATTAGTATGATGGATGATTTTATTGATTTTGTTAACTGTATAGATGATGATAATGCTTACGGTTATCGTTCACCTATAATAAGTTAGTAATCACATTGGTGTAGTAAAAAGCAAAATTATTAAATTAATCCATTTTTTAGACAAAACAATGCTCTCCGCTTGAATTATACTCGTGTGCCAGTGACACCCATGCCTTTTTCTTTCCAGCTACGCTAACACGTACAATCAGTTTTTTCATTTTCTATAAAAGAATATTTACGAACCAGCTCACTTAAGGCTAGTTTTTCGCTAGACGAAAAGAGTTTTCATTTGTTTTCCATTTTCCTAAGAAATGATGAACTTTAATGAAATAATCTACTATAAATTTTGAAAATAAGAATCAAAAATTATATATTAAATAACTAGCTTCAAAAATAAACTCACGCAGCAAATAAGAAAGATATATGAACAGTAAAGAACTGTATAATACATGAACTGAACACAAATTCAAATATGAATGCAATGCAACAGATGAACGTTAGAAGATATACAGGGCGGGTTCTGGGACAGTTGGTAACCTGTCCGTCAGGGTCTCCCCAAAGTGGATGGCCATAGCCGAAGAAGTCGGACCAG